>BLXL01010139.1:0-35587 GCA_023170135.1 Acarapis woodi
TTAAAGTTTAGTTTTTCAGTGTAAATGAGATGCACGTGCAAGATTAATTCACCAGAAAAAGTTCAAACAAGTGGTATTCACAATTTTTTAGGTTTTTAACATGAATTAAACTGATTGTGATGCTAAATTTGTTGCATAAGATCTAAAAGAAACTATTTTGTCTATCATCTTTTGTTATTAAGTCGATCGATAGAAATATCATTGATCTTTCAATATACACTTTCTATTCGCAGCTTTATACTCAAAATCATCTAAATGCTATTTGGTAAATAGTTTCGATGATGAAAAAAATACCAGCTGGGTCAGTTGCTAGTGCACTTGTTCTCGCTTAGCAAATTATGTAAATTTAAATAAAACACTCGAACATTTAACAAGTCAGCAGAACTTTTTAGAATTATTCACCAGTTCGATACAACAGATATTAAAGACCGTGGTCTTTGAGAGTGAAAAAAGTGTTCAAAATAGTTTTCATATTAATTTAACTACATAAAATGTATAAGCAATTGACAGAGTGGAATTGAAAGTGGATTATGCAAAATATTTTTCAAAAAAAAAATCATTATACAATTTATAGTAAATGAATTCAGTCTTATAGCTACTAGTTCATTCCAACGGCTCCAAATTTTTTTAAGGCTGAATAACGTAAAGGTATATTTTGCAATAATGCACAAAATTCTATAATTTGTTTTGACATTGCATTCATTAAATTTGAAGCTTGCACTTAAATGTGCGATATACTGAAAAAAAAATTACTATATTATGCACTGTTCTTGTTTGAACATAATTGTCGAAACCGCAAAATCTCTTTTTCCTTAGTTGGCCCATCTGCCGTTTTTTCTGCTAGTGATTGTTAAATAGAGAATTTGTAATGATTATCATTCTTTCGTTTTAATACACTCAACTATCGCAAAAATAATATTTATACTATTCAATTCAAACAATTTTTTATCAGGTAATAAGAAAAGAATGAACGATTAGAAATTGTGAATTTAAATATTGCTTATTTTTCAAACTTATGCCTTAAATTATGTTATGCAATGGTTTGTGCGATCTTAATGTCAATTTATAATCTATTACTTGGACAATGCTTACATAACTTATTTTATTCCAAAGAGTAAAATCAAAATGATTGATGTTAGAGATTTAAATTTTAAAATAGCAAGGTAATTCATTTATACATCAGATTTACTACATCTGAACTAACGCTGTTTAGTTTTTTAAAAAAAAATTTATATAATTTAAATGAATAATGAGCATATAATTAGCAAGAGTAAACGGGAAAAGTTTTTTAAACTTTAAATTCAATTGTGCCAATCTATAGTTTGACTATTTTCAAATTACAAAACATCATAGGCAACATATTGTCAGTTCTAACAATTGGAACCCATAGGCAAATTTTTATTTCTTCAGAATTTCATAATAAAAATTAGATACTTTTTAAATTAATCAATTTATGCTTAAATTATTGAAAAATTTTAATGATATTTCATAAATAAAAGTTAATAATCAAAAGATACATGTTAGGCAAAAATTTTCAGAATAAATTTTAAGATTTATTTAAAATGATGATCTATATTTCTAAAACACTAATATTTACAATATAGGTTTTTCATTCGAAAATTTTTTCGCAAATTAATTTCTAAGCTTTTCTTTGCTTGAAATTCAGCATTGTACTCGATTTAAGAATTAGAAATGTTATTCTTCATTTGCTTTTGAGCAATTAAGCATTACAAATTCAATTGTGCTAAAATATTTTTTGTCTAAATTTCTAGAAAAAGATAAATATTTTTTTTATATTTCATTGAGATTCTTTGCCTGGTTATCTTTTCATGCATTTTGATATTTACTACTCAATCAAGTGTAATGAAGTTTATAACATATTTACATTCTTTGCACAAATATGATAAATCATAATATATTTATTTTTTTTTCTCATGTTTTAATTTATCATTGAATGATATTCATGTCAGGTATAACACCTGATTAATTTTATAAATTATTATATTTAAATGAAAAGAGTTACAACAATTTCATGTTTAGAATTGAAATTTTAGAATTGATTTATTAATGCCAATTTTTAAAAAATTCATTTTTTGATACGGGTCATATCTGAAAGAATTTCCTTGTTCTTTCGGATAGCATTTTAATAGCTAGTAAAATCAAATCACATTAGATTTAGAGATTTTTTCTATTATAAGAAATTTCTAGTATTTAAAAACTTTTTGATTATTTGATTTGAATTTTAGATACATTAATTTTTTTCACTTAGAATAATAGTGATTTATGTTCTAAATGCATATTTCGATTAAATTCTTATTCTGCTTTATTTTTGCTGATTTTTGCTGCCATCTAGAGTTAATATTTTAAGATTTTTAGCTTTGTAATTTTTCATTCTCAAACTTTAATATTGTTTAAATTATGACGATAATTTTACAGTTATCACTGGTATGCTAAAAAAATTTTGTTTGATATTTTTATTTAATTTTTAAGTCGTCATTGAAAACAAAAAATACTATTTATTTAATAATTTATTAATTTAGAAATTTTGATCCATTTCATGATAGATTTTTTTTGAATATTCAATATTTAATAGAGCCAATAATTAAAAAATATTTTTTTGTATCTAAATAGCCATCTTGTTTTAATCTTTCATTAATAAATACATATAAAAATAAGACCTAAAATATTGTAAAATTAATTTCAAAACAATAGAAAATATTTAGGCGTTTATATGAAAAATCACAAAGAACAGAGTTTATATTAAGCAAGAAACTCGAAAAAAATTATTTAAATTTAATTTCTTTGTGTTTACAAATTAATACAATTAATTAGCTTTTTTTTATACAAAGGCGTATTTGTAATGATATTATGAGTTTTTAAAATTTTTTATTTTTTGAAAAATTTTGATGTGCTTTCAAAATATTATAATTCAAATGGTTATCACTTCTTTCTGTTTCAACAATGAAGCTAGTCATTTTCAACTACTGGCAATTGATTTCTGTTTTTATTTATTTATTTTTATAATTTCTTATAATCAAAAATAAAATTTTAAAATTTTTTATCTAAATTGATAATAAAATGAAACATAGTAAAAAGAAAAATTTCAAAACATTCAAAATTAAGTCAATAAATCAAAGATAAAAATTTATTGATAATTTGAAAAAAAAAATTATTTTTATTAAGAAAGACTTTTAATAAAATTTTTTATTAAAAAACAAAAAATATCTTCAATGCAAGAAGTCAGTTTGAGTTCATAATAAAATTATAACCAATTGGATGTAATTTTCAAAACAGTGGTTATATATTTATAAATAGGAATGAATCATATTTAATGAAGAACTGCCTTTTTTTCACTTTGAGCAGCCGAATCTAGAAATAGAATATTTTAAATATTTTTTAAGTGTATATTTTGGGTTTAATGAGATTTTTTTTTAGTTATTTTGACCGCACACATTACAATATTTCTATAAAAGCAAACAAATAATTTATAAATTATATTTGTAATTGTTTTGATGCTCTTGAATTTTTTTCTTTGATAAAAAAAATTATTTTTATTTATTTGATAATATAATTATCATCTAAATTTACTCCTATTATAATTTACTTGAATATATAATTTATGCTAGTATTAATTTTTACAAAGTAAAATGTTTGCGAAATTTTTCAATATCATCTCTCTAACATTTGAAATTTGAAATTAATTTTTTTTTTTTTTCAAATTCGCAAGTGTTCATTTTAAATTTATTATCGAATATCGAAGCTTAATTAATAGTTTAATTAATTGAGTAAGATATAATTGAAAAATTTTTGCGAGTATTTTTAGCAAATTTATTATTTGATTAATCTTAAATAGATTTAAAATGAGTGATATTTTCATTCGGCAAGTAGGAAAATTTGTTATGACTTTGTACTAATTTACCATATCGAATTCATTGTTGGAATTAAAAAGGCCGAATATAATTCAAAGAAAAAGAGAATAATAACTATTGAATATAAATAAAAAATGTTTGTGATAATCTCTTATGGTATAATTGTTTAACTAAAATATATAATTAAGAAAACATTTTTCACTACTGTTTTGTTATTCAATAAAATTTAGTTAAATCAACTTATCTTAAAATTTTATTAGAAGGAGTTATTTGATATTTTAAATTTTCAGGTTTTTTTTTCTTTTCGGTCATATTGTACCGATTTTAATTTATATAATATATATCATTTTGGAATTTTTTTTATAAATAAAAAATAAATTAAAAAAATGTGAATTACCCTTCAACGCCAACGCGAAAATTTTATTTTTGCACATTTTATATTTTAATGTTTTCAAATTTTATTGAAACACTATTAGATAATTATTTTGATTTAACATTTCACAATATCAATTTCCTTATTCAATATGACAATAAAAAATTTCTAATTTAATTATTTTTCCAAATTTTTAAAAATATCAGTTTCTTAAAAAAATTATATAATTATTTACTTTATTATCTTAATATCATTAGATTGTGTAATTGATAATATTTGAATTGAAAATTTGAAGAAATTCTCAAATGAGACATTTTAAAAGTAATAAAATTATATAAAATAACTTGAAAAAAATTTAAAGAAAAGTTGGTCTCAACAATAAGATTTTAAATAATTATCGAAATTTGAATTTAAAGTAGCTAATTTCATAAATATAATAATCAATTGATATTCAATGATAAGATGTGCAGTGTATTTTTTTAAACAAAACTGAAATTTCAAATGATTGAAAGTTTAAATGTTAATCAAAAATTTTCAAAATAAATTTTCAATCAAATAAATAATATTTTTTTTTTCTTTTTATTCGAATCAAATTCCGAAATTTATAATAACTTGAAATTTTTTTATATTTCAAATTAAAACAAATAAAAAACAAGTATTGATCCTTCAAAGTAATAAAAATACTTTCGTCAAAGTCGAATTGCATTCTGTGATGATAGTTGTCAAAAATCAAATCAATTTGATAAGGTTTAATTTCTGATCTCTTTTGAAAAGAGCAAATTGAGAATACACAACTCAAGTTCAAAAAAAAATATTATTCAGAATGTTTTGCTTTTCATTTCAAATTTCTTAACGTATATTTATCAGCCGATGGCTAGTAATCACTTCAAATCTATAAGTTTTGAAAAGCATTCAAATAATTTATCATCAAGAATCGAACTTTGGTTTTTATTTACAAATAGTGACATAATGAGTTTCTTATTCTGCTAATCTTTATTTAATATCTTACTGATTAAAAAAATTTAAAGCATGTTACATTATTTAAAAAATGACTTATTTGTTTGTTCATTTAAAAATATCTTTTATTTGAAATCTATATTGGTACTTTTTGATGCTCATCAAGAATACTATATAAGTACCAAAGTTAGAAACACTTAAGATATGAATCATAAGCATTAAATTTTTTGGATAGCAATATAATTCAAATCATCAGCTTTTTTGAACTTAATAATGTATTATAGATTTATTTACACCAAGTTTTTTTTTAGATTCTAAAAATTTTTACTTGGTCATACATGATTTTAATTATGTATATTTTTTTTAAAATAGATAAATTTGAACAAGTCTAATCGGATGATGCTTTTTAAAGGGCAAAAAATTTTCAAATCATATGATGAAATATCACTAACAGTGTGATTCAAAATGTTGCAAAATTGTTAAAATGACTATTATACACAATCTATATTTGAAAATCAAAACTATCAATTAAAATTCTTTGTATTGCAGTCAAAGAAACTCAAATCTTTACATTTTCTCTCTCCTTTTTCCATTTATAATTTTAAAATATAAAGAATGTAGTCCAATATCAAATTGATTTGATTTATTATCGAAATTTGTTCTAGATATAACTTATTATCGATTTTTATTAAAATTTATGTTTTATAAAAAATTTTTTAATATTTCAAAAAAACTTAAAAACTTTATTTCTATTCATTTTTTTGCCGATCTATATCTTTGTATATTTTATTTCCGACTTTACATTTAAATTCAATTAAATTTTGACTAATTGAATACATTCTAATTAAATAAGTGTCTAATTTTATATAATATTTTAGACTTGGTATAAAACGATTTATGATCTGAACAAAATTTTGTTATTTCGAATTCAAATAAATATAATTTGACTGATTGAAATTTTTCGAACATTATGATTTGTTATTTTTCTAATAAATCTTTTGAAAAATTTAAAAAAATTTATTTTATTTATTTATTTTAATTTTATTCGAATTGCTTCCATTATGTATTTGATTTTATTAAATAATTTTGAAGTTCTTAAAAATTTTAAAGAAATTCTCATCAAAAAAAAAATAGGAAAAGTAAAAAAAAAATTATCAGTCACATTTAAGAATCATAATCAATTCATCATTAAAATTTTTTTTTTATTATCAAAAAAGTGCGAAATTAATTAGGAAAATGCAAAATAATTTTATTGTTCTAAAGTATCAAAATTTAGAAGAAATCAAATCGAATTAAGCTTTAAAGTTTTCAATTTCAATTTTCGGTCAGTCAATAGGTACTTTTAAACTAGTTAAACAAGATCATTGATAAAATAATTTTTTTCCTATACCTAAAATTAAATAATCTTGATTCTCTAAAAAGTTTAGATCAATTATCTTTAGATTCAGAATAAGAATTTGGTGGATGAGGAGCAAATATCTTGAAACAAAAAGTAATTTACTTGTAAATGAAGGCTATAAATCTAAACTTTAGTTCATTAATTTAGTCTAAAAGTAAAAGACTGACAAACAATTTTGAAAATAAATTTAAACTGAAAATATTACTTTTTTTTTATCAATTCGAAAGATGTTTTTTAAATGTTTAAATAAAGTATTGGAAATCGATTTTAAGAATTTACTTTTTTCTAATTAATACAAAATATTGACAAGTTTGAAAATTCTTTTTTAAATTTTTGAAGCCACTTTTTAAATAAGTATTTATTTGAAGCTAATAAATTTTAACTCGAAAATATTTTTAATTGAAAAAAGTTCTTTCAATGTGATTCGCGGACCACATTCCTTAAATAATGGTTTGATTCTTTTATTTTTTTACAACAAGCAAAGCTAAAACACTATAATCCCAATATCTATAAGTAATTAAAATTATTATCAATTTTTCATGTTCGAGCACTATTTGTTACATTGATGTTAATTTTTGTTTAATTTTTATCAAGTTATATTATATAATCTTGTGTAGCTAATTTGGCAATTATCTTAAAGCTTATTATATAAATAAAAAATTATACTTTTTCACTGTTATAATAGAAATTTATCAGTATTATTCAATTAAATTAAAAATAAGATAATACAAAATTTTATTTTCAAGATTTTTATCAAAGAAAAAGTAAGATAGATTTATCAAATCATTTGTGAATAGTTTCTAATTAAATTAACACATTTCGACTAAAATATTGATAAGTAGCTCAAAAATGAAAAAAAACTTTTTTTCTAAAAATTAAATATTAATAAATTTTTTCATTTAATGATCTTATGTTTTATTACGTCGATAATTTAAAGTAATTTTTTATTGAAATAACACGTATTGTTCACAAATTTTTCGTCCATACTTTTCAAATTGACAATGAGTTTACATCAGCAAATGTTCAGAAATCGATTTTTTTAATGAGTAACAAAATTTTTTGTAGATTTGAAGAAAAAGATGATCAATTACAAGTTTTTCACAAGAAATTCTCTTATATGAGTCCTAATTTTCATGAATTAGCTCTATTAAATTATTTTATTTTAAAATTTGTGTCCTTAAAACATCGTTTGTGATATTCTTCAATGAACTATTAATACTAAAAGGAATACAGTCAAGCATTATTTACTCTGTTTTAATTTCTGTATTGTTTTAATTTGTCTGAAACAAGTAAATAATTTTTCAAAAAAATTGTATCACAATAACATGCTTGCCTTTTACTATTTATTTTTATAAAATAATTGTCTGATAAAGACAACAAAAAAGCGATCTATATTCTTTTACTATAAAAAAATTTTGAACAATAGTCGATTATGAATTTCTATAATATAGAATTAATGATGTTTCAAATGGTGAACAATGTCTGTAATTATGCGTTGTTGATTTGCTATTAAAAATTTTAAAATTAGAAAATCATGATTTATAGTATGACAAAAGAGATTTTATAGTATGATTAAAAAAATTTTTTATAGTATTTCAAAGCAAACATCTTATTGTATTCAAAAATTTGGTTTTTCTCATTTTTTCTTATCTAACTTGTCGATTCAATAATTCTTAAGTTTATTTTNNAATATATTTTATTTAATTTCAAAAAAGAAGTCTAATAGTAAATGAGATAATTGGTTTGATTTTATGGCATTCAATTTTTTGATTTTATTTTCAAATTAATTATTCACATCTTTTTAATTGAATTTTATTTCTAGTTTTATTTCTCCTTTTTATTTAAATTTTTGAGCATCTATTTATTATTGATTAAAAATTGACTTTTATTACAAACTTCAGATGCTTCAGACACTTCTTTTTTAATGATTTAGCTTAAAAATTTATTTCTATAAAAATATAGACTTTCATATTAGAAAAATTCTATTTGATTTCTAAGTAAGAATAGATGCGCTCGATTTTAAATTGAATTTTTTATAAAAATAATTCGAAAAACATGATGTTTTAAAATTTTTCTTGAATGGCGAATTTTAACTGCCGATTTCCAGCCAAATATTATTAAATAAAAACTTATTATTTTATTAGATTATCGGTGACACGAGTTTAACATATTTATGCAGTCCATACAATCGTTTTTGAATAACTTGATCATACCTTCTAATTAGAGCTTAATAAATACAAATTAAATCATTTTGTAAGTCGTTTTTTTAAAATTCAAATGAAATGATCAAAAATAAAAATTAACATACTACTGTTTTTGATAAATGTAAACGCGTGTGTTCAAAGTATTCAAATAAGGAAAAAAAAATTGACTATTCAAAATTGATAAAAGTGATTGAATTAAAAAAATTTAAATCAAATTATACAAGTTTATCATTTGAATTTTAAGATTAGCATTATTTCTTACTTGAGAATTATTTAAGATAAAAATAAATTTTTCAACAGATGGTGTATTGTAGAAAAAAATTTGAGTGTTCTGTAAGATAAATTTTGCAATTGATTTTTCAAACCTTTGTGTATCACCAATATAAAATTTTTGTAATAATTAGTATTTATAACATTTTCGAAAATACTTTTTACAATTATACAAAATTATATTAGTTTATTTTTTTATACTAATCATATGGCAAGAATTAAAACATTTCATTATTTTACTATTTAATGAAAATATCAATTATTTTTATTAAGTTTAGAATAATGATTTAAAAACCAATTAAATAAATAGCCCTTCTGCAGTTGTCTAGATATTTTCTTTTAATTTGCCATATTTATTTTCAAGATTACTTTACCAAATTATTTCATAGGTAAACAGCTTAATTTATTAAGTATGCAATTTATCAATCTTTAAAAAATTCTTTATAAAAGTAATCGATTTCAATTTTTTATTAAAGGTTTTTCTCGCTTCAAAGATATACGAAAAAAAATTAGGTTACTACTAAATTAAAAGCCAAACTAAAAAAAAAACTATAATACCAAAATTAAAATCTTTTATTTCACATTAATAAATGAGATGCTAAAAGTCTATCGTTTGTAAAATTACTAGATTTATGAAGACCTGTTATGGCGATCTCACTCAGAATTCTTTATTCTCACTCAAATATTTAATTTAAACTCTATTTATCAGGCAATGATTATAAAATTTAATCCATTTATTTTACGTTGCTGCGGTTAGTTTTTTGATGTTATTGAGTTGTGATTTTTCTTTTGTCTCTAAATATAACTCTACTTCGAAAATAATCTTTAATGATTTGCAGATTTTTTTGTTCAGAATTCTAAATCACTTATTATACCTTGATCTTCGAAATAATTTTTTTTTATATTTCAGCCACATTAATTATCATTGTAATATTTTGTAATTTAGTGATCGATTCCTTTTTTTCCTTTATTTTTATTGAAAAATTATTATATATGAATATTAAAGAAATAATTTTGAAATAAATTTTTATTCAATTTTATTGGGAGTAAAAAGTGTTAAGATCGGGTATTGTGTCTTTAAAGGTGGCGCACCCTTTATGATAAAAAAAAAAAATTATATATAACGTTTTTCTTTGAAATTCTCTATAAAATAATCATTTGATTATAATTCTGAAAAATAACTTTTAAGACAACATCTTTTTAGGACAGCACCATCATTATTAAAAAGTGTAATATTTAGAGATATTATCGTATATTTATTTGAAATATTTGAAAAAAAAAATTCATTCAAAAATGGAGAATACACATCAAAAAAGACTGTTTCAAATTTTTTTTTGAGAGAAAAATAACTATTTTTGAATGATTATAATGAAGTTGTTCTTTAAATTTGTTATTGAAATTTTTTGTAGACCTTTTTTTGTTTTCTTAGTCTACACGCATTTATCGTTAATAATTTTCGTCATCACTTATATATCTTATAATCTGTATATATTAATTCAATAGTTGATCACCTTTTTAAATTTAGCTATCACATCTTAATTACTATTTTACATTAAATTTACCCATTACCTTCTTTGGGATAAAAGAATTGGTTTCCAAGAATCAAAAAATTATTGAAATTTTTTTATCAATTTTTTTTAAATAGTTTGTACGAGTCCCTAATACGACTATAATTGAGAATTAATTTGCACACAATAAACATAGCAGTTTTTTTTTATATTTTATTTAGTTTAGTAAAATCTAAGTTCTGTAATTAAAATTTTTTTTTCCCATTCTAATGATAGTTATGAATTAAATCAATTTTTTTTCGAAAAAATTTTTTTCTCGATCTTTATTCTTAGAGCATCCTTCAAAATAAAAATCATTATTTATAATTTCTATTCAAAAATTTTATTTTTAACTGATAATCAATAGATCATAATTTTCGTTTTACATTTAGCCGTCTAAATTTATTTAAACCTTAAAAAGTCTATATAATTTATTAATTTCTTCTCAGTTTTTGAATTATTCTATACTTAGTATAATAATTTATGTTGCAGATCAAATAAATTAGCGAGAATAATCGTAAATTAAATTTATATATTGCATATAGTTAGAAGATCAGACAATTAATAAAGTCATTAGTGAATGAATTCTAAAAATGTTCTAAGAATTAGAGGATACTAAAAATTTAAAACTATTAATAATTACACGTTCATTAAACAATATATATGGGCACTTTAAAAAGCAGTTGGCTTATTAAAGTTCAAAGTGTACAATTTTATTATTATATTTTTTGTCTGTGATTTTTCAAACAATATTAATAATGCCAAATTATTGACATATACATAGCATCAATTATTCCTTTATGGCAAATGAAAATCATATTATATTTAAAAAAGACAATTAATTAATATTCAAGCATCATTTATTTTTTCTTTTTAGATAAGAATTTCTTTATCTTTTTTCTCACTCAACTTCGCACATCTTTGTAAGTGACCAATTAAGAATGTAAAAAAGTGCTAATAAAGTGAGATTTTTCGCATTATATCTATTATGTAGGAAAAAAACATAAATAAATCAAATGAAAATTTTTGAGCTTTTAATTTGGTATGAATTCGATACTTTAAGATATATGTTTATTTGATATTTTTTTTTTCAATAAAAATTTCGGAATTTCTAGAAATTCTATAAAAATGATTTCAATTATTTGAGGTGAATAAAAAAATAATTTTTAGAATAATAGATTTACTATCTTTGGTTAATATTAACGGATTGTTTGTAATGATTAAACTTGATTATTTTTAAATAGTTTCGTATATAATTAATAATTATTATTCCTGATACGGTGAATAATTTATTCAATTATATATTATTTCGAATGAACTTATTAAGTTTAATATCTTTACTTGTTGTCTAATCACTCGTCCAGTAAACATTGCTGATTATTATGCAAAAATAAAAAAAAATGGAATCAAATGTATCAAGTTTTAAAAAAATATCCTTGTTAAAAAACTAACTGAAATGATTCTTAATCTAATGCATGAAGAAGCTAACTGATTATATTTTTCAAGCAAATCAGTTTGATATTGAATCAAAATGGTGAAATTCATAACAACAGAAATTTTTAAACTTTTAGAAAGGAATTTAAAAAAATTTCAAAAGTAAAAGTATTCATGTAATTCTATACATTATAAAATAATAAATTTTGAGTTACCAATATCACCCTTCAATTTCTGTACAATAAATAGAAAATTATTGAACATCAATAATGAAAGATGATGCACAGGTAATTTTTATTGCCTATTGCTTATTAGGTGCAAATTTTTTATATGCACAATCATGTAGAGCTAAAAAAAAAATCATGTTTTTAAAAATTTTCTAGGTTTCTTATTTATTGATGGTTTTCAGAATCATGACGTCTCAGTGTGCAGAAAAAAATTTATCTTCAAAAAGAGTAAAAATTCGAGAATGAAATAGGAGGAAAATATTTTTAAGGACATTTGTTCTCAAATTTGGGACAATCTTCAAAAAAAATGTGGAATAATTTGAAGATGTTAAATTTATAATCGCTTTCAAGTATTTTATAATTCAATACTTAAAACACTTTTTTTTGAATCAATTTATTTTTAAATTACATTATTTTGATATTATTTAATCGTTGAAAAAAAAATTATTATTTATCATATATTTTATTCGAATAGTAATATCAAACGATATTCTTAATTAGTAAACTTCAGATTTTAATTAAGTTCGTTTAGTTTAATGATAACAAAATTATAAATAAAAATTTATAAAAAACTCAAGTTTAATGAAAAAAATCATTTATTCATATCAAGAGTTGGCTGATTTGACTGTTAGAGCAAACTAAAGATTTTAATTTAAAATTTAAGAAACTGTCATTTTTAATTAGTGCACAAAAAAAAATTTATTGGTAAAGAAAGTTCTAAATAAATCTATATAATAAAAAATAGTATTTCAAAAATTTTAACATGTACACTTTTCTTTGCACTCAAGCGAAGGTGAATCATAAAGGAGAAAGTTTTGAATAGAAATATAATGACAATTTTTTTATATTGAATAATTTAAGATTCTAACTAGCTGTTTTGGAATGTAAAAAAATCATCTTCAAGTTCTTTGCCATGCATCCGACAATTGATGATATTTTACGATTAATTTAAAATGATTTTTAAACAGCATCTTGCTTTTGAATCAAATAATTCAAGTAATCTGAAAATAATTCAAAAAAAAACTAAAATTAGTCTCAATGTGCAAAAAGTTATTATCAGGTGAATGGACACCTTTTTTCATTTAAAATTTTTGTCTGATTGTACTAAAAAAGTGAAAATTTAGAATCGAAAATTTTTATTAATTTTTTTTAAAATCATTTTCAAAAATTACACATATTGAGACTTAGCAAGATGGCGAAATAAACTTTTTCATTAAAAAAAATGACCGTTTAAAATAAGTCCACTATAAATTAACAAAATTTAGAATATTTCGAATGTAGCAGCTGTAGACAATCGGCAGAAGAATTTTAATGCAAATGCTTTTAAAAAAATCTCTAAAATGATTCTTTTTGACAGAATTCGTGAACATTTGATTAAAGCAAGTATAAATATAGAAAGTTTTTATCAAAAGGAAAAAAAAACTTAAATAGAAGAACCAATACTTTTGGTTATGTTTTAACTGTAAGAAGTGTCTTATCGAAAATTTTGATTTAGTTTGACCTATCTTATTATAAAATTTTAAAATTCTAATTGAACTTAAAGTTATCTAAAAAAAATTAAAAACAGTTTCTTTTTTCGTGTTAATTTTTCAAATTAAGAGTGCTATCATTCTAAGTACATCTTTGAATTAAACAGGACGAAAAATGCTCTAGATAAACAACTAAATACAAAAATAGAAGAACAATTAATGTCGGTTCTATTAGCTACTATTGGTCTAATAATTATAATTGGCTAATTGTGCATCCGTTTCAAAAAACACATACATATAATCTAGGTGTCATGCATCGAACTTCATCATTTTTGTTTTCAGTTTTTATTCGTATATTTAAACGTTTTGCTGAATCGAACAATTTAAGCTTTAATTTTCTTTTTATACCAATATATAGCAGTCGTTCAAACTCGCGCGTCTATCTATAACTCAAAAAAGTTAAATAAATCAAAAACCTGTTTGCGAGCGTCTTAGTAGCAATGGTTAGCATTTTTTATAATTTCAGCAAACAAGCGAACGAGCGAGTTCGCATTCTTTAGTACAGACAAACCCAAATAATAGCGATCGTTTAAAAGACTTTTAGTATTTTACATGAAGTCGCTCGAATTGAAGCATTTTTTTTTCGCAAATTTTTTTTTTTTTTTTTTTGCCATTTAAATGTACAGGTCACTTTTTTCTTTTCAATTAATTTGTATTTGTTTCTGCTTCTGAATGCCGTTTAAATATACATTTATTAATACGAAGTCTATTTTACCGATTTTTTTATTTGTTTTCAAATATTCTAAAGCTTTAATTCTCTAAAAAAAAAAATTATTTACTTTTAACATTATTAATATTCAACCGTATT
The DNA here is from genome assembly GCA_023170135.1 of Acarapis woodi. NCBI lineage: Eukaryota > Metazoa > Arthropoda > Arachnida > Trombidiformes > Tarsonemidae > Acarapis > Acarapis woodi. The sequence continues at coordinate 14,618 of BLXL01010139.1, forward strand.
TTTTTACCTGCATTTATTTGATTGATAGAAATTTTTTTTCCCATCTACTTTTTTTTTTAGTATTTATAATCATATTTTTCTGACATTTTATTCTAAATTTCTAAGTTAACCTTTATTAAACAAGTGATTCTTTGGATTAATTCCATGAAAATTATTCGGGTGGTAGTTCTAGAAGTGATATTTTGTCATGTGAAGTTCAAGATTATCAAATGTCATTTATTTGAAAAAAATTTAAAAAAAGTTTTCACTTTTGGGAAGAGAGTGATTCAACAAGAAAAAGGTGATTTAAATTTTAGATTTGAAAATTTTGTTTTTTTAAAGTTAGAAGATTTATATTAAAAAAAAATAAAATATTTATGTTTCTCAAATCGTGATTTTTCAATATTTCTTGTTGGATTTAAAAAAAATCAATTCAATCTTGAAGAAAATTTTTTTATCTGTTTTTAAATAAATTGCAAAACATTAACTAGTAATCCTCATCAGAAGAAAAATTAGCATAATATCAACATAGCATAGAAAAACTAAAAGATGGATACGTCGGATTCATTGAATTAAGTATTCAATTGAATATTATAAAAAAAAAACTCGTAAAGAACACAAATTGAAAGATATTGCTATTTCTAGTTATATTTTTACATGCATCGAAAAAGTGGTCACAAATAAAAATTTTCAAATATTAAAAAAAGTATTTACGCAAAAAAAATTCATTTGAAGCGTTTTTTTCAACTCATTTCAAGATAAGTCAAAGTGATGTCCAAAGCAGGTGGATTTGATAAACAAATTGATTCAAAATAATTTTCTTAACCTTTCCCTAAGAGGATTGGTGAAAAAAAACTCATCATGAGTATAATTTTTGTTTTACTTTTATTAATTTTTCAACAATCTACAAGAGCAGATGACGAACAAGGTAATCGAAAATTAAATACAATATTTATTTTTTATTTGAAAATTTATTAGTAGAAAAAAATGGTTTCTAGAATTTTTTCATAAAATGAAAATAGATAAATAAATAAACTAGTTGTCAAATCATGTTCTATCCAACTCAGTTATTTAACTAATTCCTCGTGGCCAATATGTAATTAGTAATTTTTTTTTTAAAATATGTGGCGGGCCTATACTTGAAGCTGAGAAATAGAATTTAAAAAATTTTTAATATAATTTTTCGAAATGTATTTGCTTAAACTAACTAAAAAGATTTCTTTATTTTACAAAAGAAGATTTAAAAAAATCAGCCATGTTCAAGTTCCAATAAGTACCAACAAAGTTTTTTATTTTCAATAGCCAATGAGAATTGAATTCAAATAATTTTAAATAGACAAAAATTATTCAATAAATTTGAAAATGAAGCATTCACTTTTTAACACAAATTTTCGATTTTTTTTATTGAAAATTATGCAGATGAATGGAAATATCCGGCAAATTGTAGTGGATATGAGTGTGATTATCGTGCTCAATGGTTTTTCTTAGAAAAAACAAATGAAATCAAATTCATAATTAGCACGAAATTTCGTAATAAATGGACTGGAATAGGATTTTCTGAGAGTCAACAAATGAAAGGCACAGATGCTGTGCTCGGATTGGTAGAAGACAATGGCCGATATTTTCTCATGGACACATATTTATCTGCTTACTTAGCTCCACCTTTAGATGCTGTGCAAAATATACATAATATGACAGTTTGGAGAGAAAACGGCATAACGAATCTTCAATTTCATCGTTATAGAACAACAAATGATCAAGAATATGATTTTCAATTCACAGACGAAAATTGTGCCTATTTTCATTTCCCAATCAAGTATTTTCATTTTTTTCTTATTATTTTTTTCTTTTAATTAATTTTAATTTCAATTAATCTTTACTTTTTTTTGTTTTTTTATTTATCTAGAGGCGGTGTATTTAATGCAGTCAATAAACGAATGCGTAAGCATGAAGAGATACCTATAGTGAGTAAAGAAAAAATTTGTATAAGATCAAAAGATCAAAATCAGCGAAAGAAGAAAATAGAAGTGCCAACACCTGTTCGTTTTAATGTGCCAATTAAACCTAAAATACCAACAAAATTTAAAGCACGTCCAAAGCTTACGAATCTATCTTCTACCGCTATGACGACAATCGTATCTTCCAGTCCATTATCTACTTCAACAAATAAATTATCTGAATCAACAACAAATAAACTAAATGATCAAAAATTAATTGATCAATCAACAACTTTACTTGCTGACAATAAATCAACCGATAAATTTATTGATAAATTGATTGATCAAATGACCACTGTGAAATCAACAGCACTTAATGTTGATACAAGTTTTTCAGTTTTACCTGTTGAATTATCAACACCAAGCATTGAAATTTTCAATGTAAATGAAAATGTAAATCCGAATAGTCAAAATCCTTCATTACCATTTGATGAGAAATCAGTACCAGAAAATGGTCGCATTCCAACACTCAATAATATCGAATCTACATCAAAAAGTATGATCAAATCATTTGTCTTCGATTTAAGAATTTTAAATAGTGCACAAATGAGTGAATTCAATCCTACTTTTGTACATCAAGAAACCGAAAAAGAGTTTGGTGATCTCACTGGTTTTAAAAAATTAAAATTACTTACTTTTAAAGAAACTAATAATTTAAACATTAACAATGAAAAAAGTGTCATTAGAGATTCGAAAACAATAAAGCCAGCAAGTTGGATTGTTGATTTCGAAATGCAAGTGCTAACTGAACAAGATACAAATGAAACAGATTATTTAGCTTATTTACAAAATGCAATTAATGAAACAGTGGCAAGTGGTCATATTGGAAATTTAATGTTGGATACATCACATTATGCACAACTTAGACAAGGTATTTCATTAATTTTTATAATTCTTTCAATTTCTAAAAGCCAATACTTTTGTTAATATCATCGAAAAGTGCTTATTTTTTTATTAAAATTAGGTAAAAATAAAAAAAGTGAAAATTTTGAGGTCCCAATAACTTTAAGGCTTCAAATTAATAATTGAACAAGTATCAAAGTCCCAAATCAACGAAAATTTCAAATCGAAACTAGTTGACCTGATCATCTTTTCTTAGTCTTTTTATCTTTAATTACAAGCATGCGCATATTTACTTTATACCTTGTTCATAGGTTACCGAACATACATCAGTAAAATTAAATTTTAGATACTAAAAGAAAATCTTTTATCTTAAAACTCAAAATGACGTTTATTTTTTTTTTTTTGAATATTTTTGTAACACAACTATTCAGACAGACACACAACTAAATTGCAAAATTAATAATGATTATTTTTTCAAATTTTTAAGATAATTTTTTTCGAACAAATATTAGATTCATTTTTGTTAATTTGCCAAATTTCTTGTTTATATGCAATCAAATTGCCTTCTCATTTTTAATATATTCGACGAACATAGATGGATAAAAATAGTTTTAAATTACCTGCAAACTAAAAAATTTGTATCAAATTATTCAAGAATTCTAAATTGCCTATCAGATTTCATAAATTTTGCGACTAAATTATTCGTAGTTTTACAAAATATCAGTATGCGGTCGCAGTTTCGATTTGTTTAATTTATCAATCTTCAAACTTTCTGAATCGAAAAATTTAGATTAGTCATTTTGAGTAAAAATTTTCCTAAAATTTTTCGATAATTCTTAGTTTTTTTCTAAAAAATTTTTTTGATTACTCCTTGCAGTGAATTGAAAAAAAATAACTTTTCTAATGCTCAATAAAAAAGCGAATATTATTATGTTGAATCATGAATCTTGATTGTTACAAATGAATTTTCCATATTAGTTTAAAAATCGTATAAAACATCATTAAATGTTTTACAAATGAAATTTTTAAAGCTCATTGAAGTTACTTTATTGTATTCAATCTTTGCAATACAGAACTTGAAATACTTGGTTTTTTTCACCAATTCCATCGTTTAAATATAATGATCAATAGCGTATTTTAAGTATAAATTTAAGTATCGATAATTCATAAATTTGAATTTGTTGAAAAATTGGAATTTTTGCGATTTAATTTTCGATTCTTCATATCATTATTATAATATTCCAATTTTTAAATTTAAAGTGATTGACCTTTTTGAATTTTTTTTTTATTTTTGCTCTGTGATTTTATTTCGAGCAATCTATTTTTAGATAGATGTTAAAATGAAAAAATATTATATCGAATATACAATATTTAATATTACATTTTATATTTTTTATATATTTAATTTTTAAGAAAAACTTATTCTTTTCTTAGATTTTAATCAAACTCAACAACCGGAAGCAAAATATATTTTCGAATATAACTTCTACAATCAACTGACGATCAAATTGACTAAAGAACAATTGAGAATAGCTTACATCGTGTTAGGAATTTCATTGTTACTCTTGCTAGTATTAATGCAAGCATGTTGTATGTGCTGTTCCTCAAAAGAATCTAACAATGATTTGCATAAGTCAAATAATCTTAGTAATAGTTCAACATTACAAGATAAACATCAATTGAACATGCATCATGTTCAGTATAATGATTATATTAAAAATTGTGGCAATTATTCTTACGAAAACTTCGGACTTGACACATCAGATGTTAATTCAGGTTTTGGTCATTCATCATTCAAAATGCATCGCAAACACTCATTATCTAAACATGATTCGATGCTGTCGAATAATTATCACAATAGCTATAATCAGAGACCAGACTTCGGCTACAATTTGAATTCTAATAGTTCAATTCATAACAATTATCAGCACAATCATTTCAACTTGTCAAGTCATCATCGATATTTTGAACCACAACCTATGCGTAATATAGAACCGGTAGACTTTTATTTTATGCCCAAACAAAGGATAAATCACAAATGGTATAATTAAAATTAGTGAATTTTAAATAATATATTTATTTTTGAAATTTATTAATTTATCCAGATAGATAAATAAATAATTGTTAATAGTTTTTTTATTGTTATTAATTTATGTTTATTTTTGGTAAAAAAGGTGTTTTAATTTTGTTTATAAATTCGTTTGTCCCCTGTAAATATTTTGAACTCATCTATCTACTTTTTCACTTGAATATAAAGTAAACATCGTCTTAATTTATAGCCCATCAAATCATCTACGTTTTTGAATCGAAAATTATAATACAACTTAGTCATGTTAATTATTCTCAAACTTGATTTGCCATTTATTTGTTAAATTACGTTTTTTTACATTTTGTAAATTTATGCGGGTCAAGCCATATTTTTTTAATTTATTAAAAAACTGATTCATAAAATAATGTCTTGTTTATTTCTTATTTAACGTGAAAAAATTTGATAAAAAATAACTATCTTACTTTCTCTAAATGTGATTTTCCATAATGATGGTTCATAAGATTTTTTTAACAAAATAAAAAATTTGTCTTTTTCGAACAAATAAAAATTTTCTTTTAATTCTATTTGAAGAAGAAATTTGGGCTGAGAAATCAAAAAATAAACAACTTTTGTCAAACTTAATTAAAAAATATCAAAATAATTTTCTTAAACCGATCTTTATTCAAAAAATTTCTTCCGTAACAATTTTATTAATAATAAGAAAAGATTAAATTTTCATTGAAACAAATTTTATTTTTTACGGCTAAAATTATGCAATTTATTTTAGCTATTCACACATTATCAGGTTGCTTAACACAATTTCTTTTAGGTTTCTAATAAGTTACAGCAAATAGTTTTTATTTGATCTTTAAATAAAAGTGATTTATATAAGCATTGTGCACAATCACAAATCAGATCTTAAGGCTAATTATTATTTGTTTATTTTATATGTTACATACAACTTGAATCTTTGTTTTAATTACTTCAAATGTTTAATTGTTGCATACTCACTAATTTGTATCGAAATGTTGATATAACATTAACAAACTTACACGTTTGAAAATTAGTTCGAAGTATTTTTGTGCGTGTTTTAGATCACACGAATTGACTATTAAATGGAAGCAACAAAGTATTAATATTTTTATCTGAAGTTCGTGTTCCAATTTGAATTAAACAATGTATAAACTTAAATTATCTAGCGAATGAAATTTAATGCATTCGATATTTATTGAATCGAACCTAACGATAACATGGAAGAGTCAATACAAATTGGAAATTTTAAACTTTTAATCGTTCATCACGTGTAGAATCGCACATCTTTTTTTTAAAAAATTTAATGCGAGATTTACCGATTCTTTTGATTACAATTTAGGTAATTATTTCTTTCTACATTCTTAAATGAATTCGCAAACTTTATCTTCATTATTAACTTTTATATTTAATTTTACCTAAGCGTAGTAGACATTTAACTAAAATTCGAGAAATAAAATGATAAGAGTATTCAAGTTATTCAATTTTCCATAAAATATATTTGAAAGCAGCAATATCTTTAGATCGCTTTTAAATTTGAAATGCAATATAATTTTGAGACTTAGTATTTTTTTAAAATTTCTTAAAATAATTTCGTTTTCGGTTTAATCTTTTAAAACGATCTCTCACTAAAAGTTCATTATTAAAAATTTCTTAGGTCGTTAAATTAAAATGAATGATTTTTTTTTTTGCAATTTAAAGAAATGAAGACGATTTTTGCACAATGAAACTTGATTTTATATAAATCATAATAGCTAAATTTAAAATTTGGTAAGATATCTTCTTGTTTGCGAATTTCCAAATTTTAATAATAAAAAAATGAATCAAAAGTTAAGATTAAAAATTTCGAAATAATATAGTTTGATCAGATTTCTAATAATTTTAATAGTTAATAATTTGCGATAAATAAATAAAAAATTTAGAATAATGTTAATATAAAATTTTAGTTAAACTATTTGATATAAGATTATTAATGTTTATAATTCAAATGATTGGAATTCGAATTACAAGATAATCGTATTTGATATAAATTCGGATTAAGTTTTATTAATGAATTTTATAATTTAAGTGCCATAATCTTCATGTGGAATTATACAATGCAATGTAGACGACATATATTGGCCTCTAAATAAATTGAGTATAGTTATTTATCGAAATTTCATACTGGAGATCGTACATTAATCACAATACATCAGGCAGCTTTTGAACAGATAAGTGAAATATTTTATAACCATAATGTTTTTAAGCATTACTCTATTTTATATATAATTAAAATCTCTTTTAATTCTCAAATCAACAGGTTTTTTTCTAGCATTTATTCTTTAACCTTTTGTCGATTTCAAATTGATTCGAAGTTATGATTTCTAAAGCAATAAATAATTTAGTCATGCTGAAATTTCTTCTAAAATGAATTTGAAATCATATTTAGATTTTAGAATCAAAATTTTCTATTCATGAATTTCTTCTGCCATTTTTAATATATGCTATTAGATTTTTTTCATATCATAGATTTTTATAGATAGATTTATGACTTTGAAACTCTACCCATTGTGAATGTCAAAATAAATATAATAATTGGAATATAAAGGATATTAAAAATAGTAATTTAGCACCGTATATAGCTAATTACCTATAATACAAATTGATATAAACATTTTAGATAACTCAAACATATATATAATTTATTCTCTCAAATACAGCTTGCTTGAACCGCACACTTTTTTATTAATTTGAAGAAACAAAAAATAATTAAGTGCAGTTTTAAAATAATTTGATTAAAATTTCAACTTTCATCTTAATTTAATTTAGTCATTTTTTAAAATTAATTACAGAAAAAATTAAAATTCATAATCCTAATCATTAATTTATGTGAAAATATTCTAAAAAAAATCACTATTCGTAATTAACGAATCAAAGTTATAAGTATTTTATCTAGATTGAAATTAATTAAAGTTGAGTTGAATAATTTGATTAAATATATTATATCTCAAAAAAAGAGTCAGTTAGAAATTTTTCACATCTAAATTAAAGAACTTTTAATAAATGATCATCAGTTAATTGTATTTAAACGATCTAGACATAATAGGAGGCAAATTCACATTTAGATATAATTAATATATATTTTAATGCAGTAATTTTAATTTTTTGTCAATTAGTAAGCTTAATAAGTATGTAAATTATATGCTTCAATCGAATAAATAAAATCACCTAAAAAACAGTCATGCGTTTAAAATTCTATTAGATTTTTTTATTTTCAAATTGAATTGTTTGATCCGAATATATATACCTCCTGAATCTTGCTAATTTATGATTTAATTACCTTTGGATTAATTATCTGATCAGCTAATGTTGGTAACATTTACTGGGTAAATATAATCAAAACTCTAGAAAAAGCAGAAATCGGTCTATATTTTAATTTATAGAACCATGTTAAACCTTGTTTCATTAAAAATTTTTAAGTAATTTACGAAATAAATAACCAGAGTTAAATGAATCGAATCCGAACAAATTGTTTTAGAGAAGATTTTTAAATTTCATCTATGTCAACAAACAAAAGATATGACTACGATGCTTTGTTGATACTTTATTTGCAGTTTAATTTTTTTTATCGTGTCCTTAAATCTAACGCACTTCTAGTGAATAGTTAAAAGTTTAATCAATATTAAAAATAATTTTGTACTACAATTTTTGGATTCATATTACTGACGATCGCTTTATTTTTCAATTTCTTTTTTTTATTTATTTATTCAATTCATGAAAGAAATCACTCTTTTAATATCTTTGATTATGCACTTAAATTAGATGTATGTGAATCTTTGAATAAGTTTCTCATTTTAACGTTAAATATTTTTGAATGAAATTCTTAAATTTTAAAAATAATTACTTTTTGAAAAAAAAAATTTAAAAAATCAATTTGAATTCTTTGAGAAAATTTATAAATCTAGTTCTATTTAATATTTCACTATCATACTATGGATCATATTTGATGAGATTCAACATGAACTTTTACTTAGTTTGACATTTTATATTCTTAATGTTTGAGAATTCAATTTTATTTAAATAGAAACTTTTTGAAGCTGATTTTTCAAATTTTCAATTTTTTAGCGCTTACTGCTAATTTCCTTGATCTATTTTCTATAATTCAAAGTAACTTTTCACCTTAGTTAATAGGCTATTATTTTCTTTGAATTTGTTTTTAAAATAATTTGACCATTTTGTTTTCAATCTATAATGGAAAAAAGTAAACTAATTGTTCAGATTCTAATTAAACTACTTTAACTGGCAAAAAAAAAAAAATATTAATTTCCTATTTGCGTTATCAATTTAAATCAATTTGTTGGTTCTAATTGCGATTGGAAATTCTAATTAATCATAATCAATAAGAGATCTGTTAAGATTTTGAATGCTTACTAATTACAGTTGTAATCTTGAAAAGTAAATCAAAGTTTGTATCTTGTTATTTTTATTTGATTCCAATCAGCAATATGGTAATTATAGCTTTAAGTTTAAAAAGAGTTTATTGATAAAATTTCTAAAAGTTTTCATATCTTTGCATTTTAAACTTATAGAATCACTTAATTATTTTATTTTTAATTGATCTTTTACAAAAAAATCAATTAAAATTTACTATTCAAAATAAGTCGTTGGTAAGAAAAATTTGAAAATTTTTCGCTTTAAAAACTTTGCAAATCGAAAGTCGCTTTAATATTTTTTCGAATGAGCTCTTAAGATTTTCGAGCTTGTCGAAACGTATACTATTGAAAATTCGAGCTTCTTCGATTTTTTTTTCAATTATTTTCTAAATTATTTATTCAAATTTTATTTTTTTGATCTATTTTTTTTTTTTTTGAATTAATATTAGAGAATAATTTTCAATACATGATGTAAAAACAAAAATTTCTGAAAATGTCTTCTCAAGATTAGTTTAATTTTTTTTTTATCAAAGGCGTGCCACAATTTTAAAATTTCAAAAAAATTCCGATTTCTTTATTTCATCAAAAAAAAAACTGTAATTTAGTTTCGAGAAATACAATAGCAAATGAATGAAATGCAAATTTTTTTTATTTAATTCGATGATAATTATTTGTTTTGTTTTTTTTTCTATCTAAAGAGTGCCTGAATCAATATGCATATGTTAGTGAAATTTCTTAAATAATAATAAATTTTTTTATTATTTCAACTTGTTTCATCATTATGTCAATTTTTTACGAAACAAATTTAATCGAAATTTCAAGTTCCATTAAGAAAATTAAATTTAAAGGAAAAAGTTTATCTCGAATTAGAATATATTAAATTTGTTGAAAAAATCATTGCAACTAATTTTAATATGTTAGAAAAATATATTTTAAAAAAATAATGAACTTCTGAATAATGCATTATTTTTTTCATTTTTTTATCTGTAGGAATTTGATCTTAAATTATTTCAATCAATAAAAGACAATAACATTCAATTTTTAATTTGAACTGTATATAGTATGGTTTGTTTCGATTTGAAGAAAATCATAAATAATTTCAAAATCTAACATATTCAGGCAGATGTATTGAATAAACTTATAAATCAGAGAAAATTACCGAACATCTAAAAGTTAGTTACAAATTTTCGACTGCAATAAAAATTGATCAAGAACAATGTGCTTAATAAAATAATAAATAGATTGAAATTAACGTTGCTTATATATATTTGTTAATAAATATAACACAATTGATCAATTCATGTGGCTGAAAAATATAAAAAAAAATTTACTGGAGCGAATAATGATGAAAATCTTTTAAATTTGTATGTTAGAAATTCTATTTAAAATATTGTTTTGAATTGAGTTTAAAATTGTTCAAATTAGATCTACTCTCCCTTTCACTCTATCTGTGCCTTTCTTTCATTGAATGGAAACTTTTGATTTTTACTCTAAAATATATGATGACTAAACAATGCATACTTGTTCATTAAAATGATCCTTAAATGAGAGAAAAACAATTGAAATACAATGAAATTATCAAACGAAAGAAATTCAAGGACACATTTTCTGCGATAATTATTAAAAAATTTATTATAATAAATAATCTTTCAGATAAAATATCAGTATCATTTATATAACCCACATTATTATTCAATGTAAATAATACGTTTTCGATTTTCTTTGAATGATCTATAATTTTATAATTTATTTATATACTATCGAGCCGTAAACCAAGGTTTTATAATATGAATCACATAAAAGCAAAAATTTTTCAAGACATTAAACACATCATCAATTAAAATTAGTGTTTACCTATTGGATGCTTAGAAAATTTAGCAAAAAACAATAAAGTTATTATGAAATGTAATCCTTTCATTTCTTTCTAAAACCAAGTGATTATATAATCACGAACGATAAAATAGGGCATTCTTGTTCACATAGTACATCATATTGATTATTCCAATGATTGGATATCATACACTAAATTTTATATTGTTTAAAATAAATTTCAAATTTAATTTTAAAGACCTTAAAATTCATTTATTTAGATATATTCAAAATCCGATACAATGATTACCTTGAAAATTATAACTTATAATCTAATTTTGTGAAAACTGAAGAAAATTTTTTCGAGTTTCAATCTTATATGCTTAATATTGCATCACTCAATATGATTTGTTCTTTGATTAATTAATAAAAGTATTTAAAAAATAATTTCAAACATTTCGGTTATAATCAAGAATTCATGAAAATTTTTGATTGAGATACTCTGTAAAAACAATATTTATACACATTACAAACAAAAGAATTATAAAAAATTAAAATTTTGTTTTTTAATTCAATGTAAAGTTATAAATAAAAAAAAAAAAAATTCGATCAAATTTAAATTACTAATAGTGGTGTTAAAATTTTTGTTTCAAAAATAAAAATTTCTACAAACCCATTCTATTTTATGATTAGTGAAATAGAAAATTGAAATCATTAAAATATTTTATAAACATTTCGAATGTTTGAATACGATTTATCGAACATATACAATTTAATGCCTCAAAATAAAAAAAAATTGAAAAAAAAATTTATTATTTAGAATTATGGCTGAAATGGTCTATTATTACGATGACCAAAAGAAAGTCTAAAAAAATTGCGAATGGGCATAAAAGCTTAGGCGTTTACTAAATTAAGAAATTGTCTTATCATTTTATTCATAACAATTAAGTACAGCTTTTTTGTTTTGAAATTTTATAAAAATTAGCAATCAAGTATCTCTTTCAAAATTTTTCTATATTTGTTCAATTTTATTAAAAATTTATTATCTAATAAAAAAATTCAAATTATTTTGTTCAACCTGTTTAAGAAATTATTAGAAAATTTTTCTTGATTTTATTTTTACGAATGATCAAATTTCCATACTAAAATTATTAATTTGAATTGTTTTACCTTTTATCTTGAAGCTATTTTACGATAGAAATCAATTCAGTTTACAATAATTGTAATTTCTAAAAATTTATTAGTTAATTTGCATTTGATATTTTTATTTGAAAAAAAAAATTGGTTTCTTTCAAACGGGTGTAAAAATTCATGTATATATAAAAATAGATACAAAATTGTTTTTCTCGATTATAATTATTTTGATTTGAAATGTAAAAAATATTTCAAAAGCTAGATTTATTTTGCTTAAACTTATTATATAAAACACACTCAGGGTGACATAGGCATGGCTACCATATTATATACAAAAAAAAATGTAATCAAAAAAATGTCAGATCTCTCATTTTTAAAACAAGTTGCACGTATTGAATTTTTACATATAAATTAATCATCCTATTTTTACATCGTTGTTCTAATTCCTAATTTTATATTAAGTGTTATTTTATTTGCCGAGTAAGAAATTTCTAAATTTCTCTAATTGATACTTCACTTATAAATACTTGAAATAACCTGAAATTTTTCTAGTCTTTTAAATGTATTTTTTAAACTAAAATATATTCAGTTGAAGATTAATTATTTGATATTAATAAAACAAAAATCGAACTGAGACTAAAACTAAAAAGTTTTTATGTATTGATTTTTACTAAAAATTTCTTTACGCCTAGCAAAAAACGTCGTAAAACAAATTTGGCAATATTGAGTATAAAAAATATGTGAAATTAGAATATCAGAATCATTAAACGGTGATTGGTTAATAATCATGAATTTCGATAGACAAATCTATATTAAATATTATTTGCCACCTTATATCGAAATTATTGAATAAAACAAAAAAGTATTTAACTTTAATATTCTAAAAATTTTTCTAGGTTGTGAATGCTTAAAATCAATTTTGAAGGTGTGTCTTTCATGATGTAAGATTTCAAGTTCAAATCAATTCAGAAGGTATGGCAAGAGTGAATTTCGAATTCAAGCGTTTTATTAGTTCCTATAAAATTTTGAATATTTAATTGCAAATAATCATTAAATTTTTTGATGAGGGCATTGAAACTTTACTATTTTTGTCAACTAGATATTGTTCGAAATTTTTTTAATTTTTTTTAGTTTTTATTGCTCAATTTGTTAATTGTTCAAGTTCTTTATAATAAAAAATTATCTTTTTTATGTAATGTTGAAATTCAAATTTATGAAATTCAAATAAAATGATTTAAATACCGAAATTTTTAATTAGATGTCAAATTTATAATTTATTGTTTGTTAATCAAAAAAAAAAATATCCATTCTAATTTTAAATGGGACAATGAAAAATTGATTTCAATTTTTTTTTAAATTTTTTGTGAGAATTAAGAATTTAAAATTCAAATCGATTGAGTAAAATGTCTTTGGTTTTGATTTTCAATCTTTTTACTTTTCATATTTAATAATGCAACAAATTTATTTTGCATTTTTCAAAGTATATTATATCTTGTCTTTGGCATAATTTGAATCTTTCAGAAAATCATAATTCGCAATTAATATTTATAAATTTTTTTTCTTCATTAAATAAACTTCTGAATATTTATCTCAATATTTTTAAATTCAAAATCTATTTATCATCATCTTAAATTTGACAGAATTAAAATTCTAAAAATTTACATCATATGATTATATGAATCATTTAATTTTAAGATAATCATAAATTACTATTTATCATTATAAAGGTATCAATTTACTATTGAATGCTCATATCTGGAAGCTTCAATCATACTAATTTTTAAATATCTAATTAAAGCATGTAATTCATTTTAATAAATAGGTTACGCGACTGAATTTATTTTTAAATTTTTGATTAAAAACGATATCGAGACCTTTGTTAAGATTATATATAGAATATTTTATCTGATATATTAAATCGATCTGCGAATGATGCAAATCGAACATGTAATTAGAAAAATATTTAAGTGTTTAATATGTAAAAAAGAAAATCAAGTTTAACAAAGTCTAAGGTGAAGTTTTTAGAGATAATATGCATATGAAATACAAATTCTGAATTATTTTATTGTTCAAATAAATTGTTTGAATAATATTTATTTAAGCTGATTTAAAATTATGATAAATTAGCTTTATACATAGATAAATAAAATTATAAAAAATTCGCTATCATAACAACTTTTAGTGAAAATTTATGAAAATTTTTATTCAATGACTGTTTATTATTTAAAATTTCGATGAAAATGATGTAAAAAATAAGGTTTGTAGCAATCATGTAGTTTTTTACAATTATAATTTTTTATCACGTTGCATAAGTAAAAAAATAAAAGAAATATACAGGATTATTAAATTATTTTCGTACTTAACATATTCTTTTCGAAAAATAGTTGGAATGGGCATTTTACAAACTTGAGTGGAATTTGCTTTAAAAGTAAAAAAATTTTTCAATAGTTTAATAAATGACTTATATTCGAATAAAAATTAATCATTTAAAATTTTCATCAGATTAAATATTAGAGATTATTTTATTTTTGAGATTTCGAATATATTTGTTCTATAGTCAAGATTCAGTATCAAGTTATTATCAATATCAATTGATTTAATTAGTGCAACAATTTTATTGATTTTATTGATTTACCAATTTATAAAATTTTTTATGACTAGTATATTGTTTGATCATTTGATTGCAAATCAATATAAATTTAAATTTGATGCAAGTTATTTGATAGATTATTTCTGAATAGATAAAAATTAGATGAAATAATTATCATCAATTGACTAAGCTTTTCGAATTGAAATTGAAAGAATATTTGTTGCATAAAAAAATTAAAAAAAAAAAAAAAGCAAACGATTAAAGATGATTAATTGGATTTCAGCAAAATCAATTTGGTATGAAAATTAGAAAAAAAAGAATTTTATCTTAAGATGCATCTTTTAGATATATTCAGGTAAACAAAAATGAATGTGAAAGAATATTTATTATATTAAAATATTAAAGAAAAAAATCAATACTAACTCGTTTTGAAAGAATTCTATTTTTCAATTAAAAATTAGATAGAATCTACCTCACTACATTATTGAAATAATTACAATTATTTTTTTTTCATAAAAAGTCCAAAGTTTTTAATGAGAAAATTTATAGTTTGTATAAAAATTATTTACATTTTATTAACGAAATTTTTCGAGTGAAATTTTAAAATTATTTAAACACAAAACCATAAAAAAATAAAAATGATAAAAATTCTATCGACCTTGAATCGCTTTAAACATGATAGAAAATAAATGAAAAAAAAAAAATTCACGATTTATTTAATCTTGATATAAAATTTAAGATTAAAAATTAAATGTTCACTTTTTATTTAATTTTTCTATCAATATTTACTTTAATAAAAAAAAAAAATATCTCATATCTATAAATAATCATTTTCCTTTTCAAATTATAATTTTCAATTGAATTTTTTTTTCGATAAAAAAATATATGTTAAAAAAAACAAGCTGGTTCTATATATGCACATAATGAACACGATTTGATAGGTAACATTAAAGAGTATTGAGCAAATAAAGTGTGTAATAAAATTGATTTGAAATCACTTTGAAATTTTGATTTGAAACGGTTTACCTCAAACTAACAAAAATAATGTATTAACTTCCAAAATAATTTCATTTTTATAAATGCTCACATTAATAAAACATTGATTTTAAGTCTTTAAACATTATTCCCATTTCAATTCTAATTAGTTTGGTACAAATTTCATAATTTTACTAATTTAAAGGTTAGGTCGATAATTCATATCATTCTATTAAAAACAATATCAATTTACGTAATGTTTGAAATTTCAATGGATTATTTTTTATAATATTAAAATAAATTTTCGAAATTAATGATGAAAGATTCAAGTTGAATAAATAAAGAATTCGGGAGTTATTTACATATATAATGGATAAACATCTTTAATTTTTAAAATAAAATATATTTAATGTTTATATAATTAATTTGTAAATCGCAAAATTATTCATTTTTATAAAATTGTGAAATATTCATAACGATTTTGAAAATTTGCCGTTACTTTACAAATTATTGTACTTAGCGAGCAATTTATTTGATATATTCATAGAAAATTTTATTCATCCAATAGTAGTAGCAAAAAAATATGATGACTGTTTAAATTGATAAAAATAGAAAATTTTACAGTTCCAATCAAATAATTTTTTGTAACATATTCCATTACAGAATTGGTAAAATGAAGCAGACTCAAAAAAAAAAAATGAAAATTTTCCTCGTATTATGACTTATCATTAAATTTTCACTGTTAATTAAAAAGACGTTGTATAAAAAATTTTATCAAAAATACTAAATCGATAAGTTAGTAAGTCCGCGATAAAATTAATATTTCATTTAAACTATCGCAGATTACCAGTTAAGTAATTTGTATTTTTATGTTTAATATTTTATGAAATACTTTAGACCATTTATAGTTTTTGATCTATTCAGTTGAGCATTAACTTTTTATTATAAAATTTTCCATTTGAAATGATTATCCAGACAATAAATGATTTTTGGATAGAATATTTTGTTTAAAAAAATAAAAAATTTTGAGTTTTAAACGTAAAAACAAAAGATTTATTTCCTTTTGAAAATAACATTTCGATGTAATTAAAAATCTATTCTAAATAATGAGTATCAAATGATATAACATTAAAGTTATTTTCATCATTAAAATCATTATTATGGACAGGGCAGAAGAATCAATTGAAATTTGAAAATTAATTATTGCGAACTATTTCGATATTTGATTATAGATTAAATTATTCTTTAAAATTCATTTTTTTATACACAGCCCTACGAATTCCTTTAAGATTATGAAATACGATTCTTGAATTAAAGTTTGCACCGAAAATATTTTTAATCACGTTATCAAATACGAAACCTAGTAAAGATAAAAAAAATTTTAAAATCAAAAAACAAAAAAAAAAAAGATTGAAACTAACCTAGCAATTTGTGTGATGGATAACCATATGTGCGCGATTCGATTCCTACAGTTTTCATTGTTGCCTCAACATAATCTTTAGGCTTTGGTACCATGATACTAGATTTTCGAATCCTAGACATATTTGTTGATACGAATGATGGCATAACGCTCTGTATCGTTATGCCCTTATTTTCATATTCCATTGACAAACTGCGTGATAGAAAGTCGATGTACGTTTTAGTTGCCCCGTAAACTGAAAGCAATGGTACAGGATAGGTAGCAGAAAATGAACTAATGTTTATAATAAGACCTTTTCGATTAGCTTCCATAAGAGGCAAAACGATTTGAGACATTCTAGTTACTGAAATTATATTCACATTAATCAGATTATCAATCAATTCCCATGAATTTTCAGGCTGTTTAAAAATAAAAAGAAAATACAGTAATCTTCATAACTTAAATTTTATTGAAAATTACTTATTAATTAAAAAAATTACCAATTTGGTTAAATATTCTGGATATTTATATGAAACACCAACGTTGTTAACTAGCACTTCGACTTTAGGCAATTCATTTATTGATTTTTTGATACCTTCATATATTTTGGTATCTGTAAAATCTGCCTGGTGAACACGAATCTCCCCACATTTTTCATATTTATTAGCAATCTTATTTTTTACATCATTTAATTTTTCTGCATTTCTACTAATTAACAACAAATTATAGCCTTTTCTAGCAAAAAAACAGGCATATTCATATCCAATTCCATCTGTGGCCCCTGTATATATGATTTTTTTATAATTGAAAATTAGATAATGAATTCGAAATATTATAATTTAAAATGATTATTAAATAAATTTTTATCTACCTGTCACAATGGCAAAAGCATCATCTGGATGTTTGAAATTGTAACTAAAACCGAGGGCATTACCCAGCCATGAAGTCCAAATACCTTTGAATATTTTACCAATCAAAAAAAAAAGAAAAAAAACAATGGTGAAAATACCAACGAATTGATATAAATCAAACATGATTGACTGGATAAATTTTAAAATCAAAAATTATTTTCAAAATTAAGTATGTTGACTTGAAATTGTTGATTTGAGATTCAAATTTATTGAACACAGCTTAGAAAGAAATTAAATTGCAAACTCAATTATACTTATATTAAAGTTTGTCTTTAAGAATATAAACTTAACTTTCAAGTTGATAAAACGACTAACAAACAAAAATTATTGTAAATAATTTAAAATTTCAATTCAATTAATATTGATTCCTTATTTCAATTGCACCGATTTTTTAGATAGAGAATTTGAATTTTATTTCAACTATTAAACAACCTACTTTTAATTTAATATAGTTTAAACTCAAATGATAAATTTATAGATAATGTCACTCAATTTCGATTAGTCGAAATTATTTAGTGATTTTTATACAGGATGTAAAGGTTTTGAAGCGAAAAAAAAAGTGATTAAAAGGCATTTATAAAAGTAGCGAGAAGACCTTGTGTATGTAAGGGAAATATATTTAGCTCAACAAATTTTACATACTAAGCATAGCTAAGTGTAAAGATTCCCGTTCATTTTCAAACCTGTCTGTAGAATTAAGTATTTTTATTAGACAAACTAAATTCACTTTTTCTATTATGTAAACGTTAGATTCAATAATAATATAAAAGTGATAGACTTTAACATTGATTAATGGATTGTTTGAGAACCTGTTTTTACATTTAAATGATATTAAGCAAAAATTAAAAAAAAAAACAAACTTGTCAACAAAAAATGAACTGTCAAAATGAGCTATTTATCGGAATTCATAATAAGAAATTAAAATCAATATCTTGACTTATTTCAATGCTTTGAATAATAAATAAATTTCGGGAAAATTTGTTGGGAAGATTTTGATTTAAATTTTTAGAAAGCAATTAGATCACAAAGAGACAACAATAAAAAACTTTTGAATAAGATAGGAATTAATTAATTATTTGATATTAAAGTGATAATTTTCAGCTTAAAATTTAAAATTCTATATTGATAGTTATAAAATAAATAAAGTCTAAAGTTCTTGATTATTCAATTTAAAGTCCATTTTTTTTTATTCAAAAAAAAAAAAATAAAATAGAGGGACCGTTTCAAAAAAGTAAATAAAAAACATGTGTAATGTAATAATTTTGAAACGAGTAGATTAAGTATTTATTCGGTTTAAAAATTGTTTTTTTTTTCAATAATTTACACAAAAAATTTATCTAAAAAATTTTGTCAAAGGGATGAATTAATGAAAATCAACTTGTCATGTTACGCAAAAGAACGAATTTGAATAGAATTAATTTTAAATTTTATTCGTCAGCTCAAAAATTTGAATGGACATCTAATAAGACCAGGGAAATATTTTTAAATTATTTCAAAGAAAAAGATCATGAATTTGTCAAACCGATTTCATTGTTGAATAAAGACAAAAATCCATTACTTGTTAATGCTGGAATGAATCAGTTCAAATCAATATTTCTTAACGATAAAAAACATCTAAGTGATAATGCATATCTTAAGAACCTCACCAAAGTGGTCAATTATCAAAAATGTGTACGCCTAAGTGGTAAGCACAACGATCTTGAAGAGGTTGGGCGCGATCACACGCATCACACTTTTTTCGAAATGTTGGGAAATTGGTCTTTCAACGATAATTATTTTAAAGTAAGTTGATGTTAGATTATTATTTTATCAAGATTCAATGATAAATTTTTAGTATATAATTTTGTTCAATAGGAAGATGCATGTAAGTACGCATTAGATTTATTGGTCAATTTTTATAAAATCGACATTAAAAGATTGATAGTAACATATTTCGGCGGTGATCAAACTCTAAACTTGATGGAAGATTTAGAAACTAAGAACATCTGGTTGAATTTAGGGTTTGTTTTCTTTTCTCTTTGATTTCAAACTGAGTGTATAAATTTATTAAAAAAATAACTTTAAATAGATTGCCACCACAAAAAGTCATATCAATTGAGGGAAAAGAAAATTTTTGGGAGATGTCAAATTATAACGGTCCATGTGGACCATGTACAGAAATTCATTATATAAATAATAATGAGATAATTAATCAAACTAATGTGACAAAAGCTGAATTATTGAAATACAGTACCGAGATCTGGAATTTAGTCTTTATTCAATATGAGCGAACAAGAAACGGGTTAAAAAATTTAAAAAGTCGTCATGTTGATACTGGAATGGGTTTAGAAAGATTACTGGCTATACTTAATCAATCTGAATCGAATTATAATACAGATCTGTTCTTGCCCTTGATCCAAATAATAGAGCAAAAATTAAATGCACCAGAGTATACTTATTCATTAAGTAATCCTCTTGATATCAGTTATCGTATTGTTGTGGACCATATACGTGCAATTTGTTTTCTCATTACAGACAATGTGTTACCAGCTCATACAAATGAAGGTCTTCTTATTCGTAAATTAATAAGTAGAACCATAGACATATTAAGAAATGATTTCAAAGATAAGATACCAAAAGAAATCACAAAACTATTGATTCGAGAGGTTATTGAAAAGCACAAAAATGCATATCCAGAGCTGCAAAATAGCGAAAATTCAATTTTAAAATATGTATTTAAAGAAATATCAAGGCAAGTAAAATCTACTCAATCTACAAGAAGATTTTTGAAGCGTCTAAAGCAAACTAATCAAAAAATGGAATTAGATGGGATAAATGCATTAAAATGAAGAAAAAAAAATAAACTAACCAAGAACCAAATAA
>BLXL01010140.1:0-41918 GCA_023170135.1 Acarapis woodi
TTGAAAGATTATGAATATTTAATGAAAATTTAGCTCAATTTAACCTGTCAAGTGATGTCTATTCTTGGAAAAAAATTTTATTGCGATTCAAAAACTTATTTTTACTTACTTTTTATAACATTTAAAATTTAATTTTTTTGAAATTGAATTAAAAAAAAGAAAACGAAATTTGGACGGTGGTTGTGGTGAATTTTGAAAAAAACTTTGTACATGTTTCTTTTTTCAAATATAAAAGATATAGATGAGAATATATATCATCTTCGAAAATTTTTAAGTTTTTATTTAAAAATAAGTATAGAGGGGTTTCTAGACCCCAAAGTGTACCTGAGTATAAACCTAACTTAAGAGTAGAATAAAAGATTAACCCGGCAAAAGAATATAAAAAAAAGGAATAGACAACAGTTATTTTAGCGAAGATTTTCGATTGAAAAAAAAAAAAACACGATTTAAGTTCTTTTAGCAAAAAGAAAACGTTCAGATAACAAATTCATTTCGTGAAATTCGATTCTCATTCGTCCGTAACCAGTGTGTGTGTGTGCTTTCTCACTAAACTAAATTCATCCAAATAAGATAATTCGTTCATTTTTGTTTCTACATTCCTGTTGAGTAGATTGGAATTTTCAATTTTTTAAATCAGAATAAAAAATTCGCTTTTTGTTACTTCATCATCTCGGACACACCGACCACTCAAATGATGGCTAAGTGAAATTATAAAAAATCAATTATTTCTTCAAAAACAAAATGTGTTCACACCTGTTGCAACTGGATTAACAAACCTTTTTTCAATAATTTTTTTTTTCGATAAATTTTTAAAATTTGTTTGATTTTTAAAAAAAAAAATCTCTTATTCTTAAAATTTCAAATAAAATTCATAATTATTTGATAATTATTTTGATACTTTCAAAATTTGAATTTTTCTGGACGCGAATTCTAAGATTAGTAAAATAAGCTTGAAAATATTTTTTTTTAATATATAAATTTCTGAATCCGCAAATTATTCTCGTATGTGATCACGTTAAAATCAAAAAAATAGTCTTTATTATTTCTTACTACATTCTACTACACTCTTTCGGTGCCATTTTGAAAGCTCGAGATCTCTAAGCCATTATATATTTCTTTTAATATCATAAATTTGTCTTCATACTTGTCATTTAATTCAGATAAGTCACTATGTCAAGGTAAGTCTCTTTGTTATCTCTAAATTATCAATTACTCAAATTTTTCAATTTAGTTCATATTTTTTTACTTGATTTTGTACAACGCCATGTTCTAAATATGTCGAAATTGTCAATGAAAAAGAAATAAATTTAAGATCATCGATCAAATTAGCAATTGTGTTTTGATATCGTATTTTCAAATTGTTATGTCAATATTTCGACAATAGATCGTTTTAGTACTTAAGAATATAAAGTTCAAATAATATATTATAGTTTTTTAAAACGATAATAAAATTTTTTACATCTTGATATGAGTATCTTAAAAAGTTTCAATTATTCGAATAAAAGCTATTTTTTTCTAAATAGTTCTTAACATTAAAATGTCTGAAAGCTGTCGATTTATCTTTATCGAATTCAGATCATTATAACCTAACCAATTAATATTGGAATGGTATAGATTAAGTTATTTTGTTTTTTAATGTAAATTTCGATTTTCAGTTATCAAAATGATAGATCAGATTTCATAGATAATTATATAAGAGTGAAAAATTATTTGGAGAAATATAAATATGAAAAATAAAATGTATTCATTAATTTGATTGATAATAACAAATTTTAAAGATAGATGATTTAAATTCTATTTTTTTTTATCATTTTTTATATTTTTCTGTTATTTGATCTTTGAAATGATTACAAAATTTTAAGATATATTTTAAATGTTTTTCATAAATTCAAATTCTCAAGGTGAGAAAACAGTTTTTTGGAATTTATTTAACGATAGCAATTATCAACTTCAAATTAATTAAAATCATTTTAGAAACGAAAGGTCAGATAGATTCAACAAAAATATTTTAAAATAATATTTAATAGATAGTAATAAAAGACTAAAAAGCTTCGAGAATGACTTTTTAAAACACAGAAAAAAGTTTAAAACATTTTTTATTAAAAAAATTACATTATAAATTTAAGATATCATTTGGTATCAGAAAATAAATTGAAAATTGGATAGCATTCACAAAAAAATATCAAAAACACTTAGTCACATGACAATTCACAGACTTATAATTTTTATCCAAATCCCAAATAAATTTTTTCCAAAAATCTTATTTTTTGAAGAAGAATGGCAAAAGAATAAAAATACAATGAAACATTGTTCAAGTTATTCAATAAGTTTCTTTTTTTTTGAATCGATCACCTTTTTATCAAATTTTTTATTGTCAATTGAAATTTGTTTTAAATAAAAAGTAATTTATCTTTAATTTTTTGTCGCACAATTTTAAATGCACCATTTGATTTGTAGACTAAATTCGAAAGATTATTGAATTTATAAAGGTTATCTGTGGCCAATTTTTAAATTTTTCCTTTTAAAACGATACAAAAAAAAATTTGTCAAAGCCAAGAACTTCAATTAAAATATAAAGTTATTTTTCGAAAAAAATTTATTAATTATCTTTATTTTGAAACACAAACTATGATTTAAATTGAAAAATTTAATTAATACATCTCAAATTTCATTTTTTCTCTAAATTTCAGGTTAATAAATTATTAGCTAAAATTTGCAAACATCAAGGTACCAGATTTGAATAATAGACAATTTTTAATTTTTCTGTACATATGAATACTAATTAAAAAACAAAAAAAAATCTGTTTACTTAATTTAAGAAAATATTAGGTGGATTCTATTCAATATCAAGGATATTTAAATTTTTTTCTTATTCTTATTGGTCAAATTCCAATTGATTATTATTATAAAATTGATTATAATTTAAAATTCAAAAATATGAAAAAAGATTATATTAGTGATTAAGTATTTTATGTAAATTAGAATCAATTATTGAATTTAAGATATCAAATTGTTTTGTGATTATTATTTTCGTCTAAAGTTTCTCATTATTATACAATGACTTATTTTTTACTGGTAAAAATTAAAATAATATTAGGACCTTTTATTATACTTATGACTTTATCATATTATAATCTAATAATTAAAATATCGCTCTTGAGATGGAAAGATTATATATTTATTGACCATCAATTAAGCTATAAATTTTATTTGTGTTTGATTTTGCTGACAATAAAAATTAACTTCAATTTAAACAGTAAATTTTTAAGCTTGAATTTTTTTTTAAGTAAAAAATATTATATAATATTATATAAAACTTTTAATTTAAAATTTATGCTTACGATTTATAATTTTACTTAGAGAAAATTCTTTAGAATCGATTCATGAACTATTGTGATTCTAATTTATTTATCAAAAAAATCGATGAAAATATATTCTCTGTTTTATCATATCCTTTATTTATTTCATCAAACGAATGAGAAAATTAAAGTGATGAGAACTAGATAATGGGACAAAATTCAAATAAATCTAAATTTTCTATTTGCTTGCTGAAAATGCGATTCATAATTATACAATATAAATCGTTAGTATATATTGATTAAAACATTCAAATAAGTTGCATCAAACAAGCATTCATCAGTCATTTAGATGGCAAACTTTTCAAGTTATTAATTATGCATGTCATTTTTTTGAAGTTTCTTGAAAGACGTAATCGGGAGGCATCAAATCGAAAATTTTTTTTAAGAATAAAGAAGAAATTTTTACTTTTTCCTATTCATTTTTTTTGATAGAAAAACTTAAAGGGAGAAAAAAACTAATTTTCCGAAAGTTTTAAAAAAGCTAATGGGCCGAAGTGTCTAAAATAAAAAATGATTTTTATAATTTTCGCATGAAAAATTTTTAGCTTCAACGAAACTGATACATGATGAATATTTCATTTAATATTTTCTTAATTAAGAACAGTTTCATTCATATAAAATTCTGATCTAAAATTTTTTAAAATTTGGAATGTTCTTTTAGAATACATGATAGATCAACAATAATATATCTGATGACTTTATCGAAAAATAGATCAAAATTATCTAACATAATTATTTTAGTATAAAAAAATTTTAAGGTCAAAATTTTATTTTTTTCTTGCGGTGTAATCAAAAATTTTTAAAGGATCCTGTAAAAAAATCAAAAATATTTAGGAACTGACAATTATTTTAGTTTTTTGGGTATTTGATAAAATTGATCGTCAAAATTTTGATGAGTCACTTAGAACAATTAAACTTCAAAATCAAGAACGGTAATTAAATAAAAGTTACGCAGAATTTAATAGTTTGATAAATATATGTTCAATACCTAAATGCCCACATTTAAATTATTCACAAATCTGGAACACTGAATTTAATCATTCAATTCAAATCTAGTATTATTTCTTAATATCATAAATTATAAATATGATATTGTTGGAAAAATGAATATGTAATTACAAAATCATTTGAATTATACGTGTATTCTATAAAAAATTATTTAAATTGTTGATTATTAATTTTTAAAAAAAATTTAGAAAAAATTTGATCATTTCTATAGAAATATTTCAATATCTCATTCCAAAAGAAATCAAATTCCTACACATCTTACTTCTCGGTTTCATTTAGCAGAAATTCATCACACTAAAAACTTTTAAAAATTTATATATCATACTTGCGAATCATAATGCTAATGCATTTCGAGTTTAAAATGCAAACGAAAGTCAACAGGCAAAAAAATTTTTTTTTTAAAATTTGAAAATTACCTTCATTTTTTATTCATTAGTGGCTAATAAACAAATAGTTTTTAATGAAAATGAACCTAAACTTTGAATAAAGTTTTTCAATAGAATAATTTTTCAATCGAAATCTAATTTTTCCATAAAAGTAAAAGAATGAAAGTATTTTAATAGAAAATATTTCAATTAATTTTTAATATAAATAAAAGAGTCATTTAAATAGAATGAAATTATATTTTGATCAATCAATTTATTATTAATTCGTTTTTTTACCTTTAACATACTTCAATAAATCATAATTTAGTCGTCTGAAAGGCAAAAATTTACTACTTACAATAATACTGGTCTTTTGCTGTACATTAAATGTTGAGGCGTTAAACGAACAAGAGTTAGCGAATCATCAGCCTACACAATTTGGATCACTTGATATAAATGAAAATAAGAACATCATAACAAGCAATCAAGATGAACAGCTTCACAGTGTAAATTTAGTCAGCAGTAAAAATGAAAATTTGCTGACCAATATAAATAATGAACGAACAAATAGTAATCTAGCCGATCTGAGATCTGCAATCGTAGGCCCTAGTAGTGGCATAAGTGGAATTAATGGTAATGGTAATTTGCCTGCTGCAGATCAATTAAATCCAAGATTTGAGTTACCACCTGCACAATTATCAAATTCAAGACAACCAAACATTCAATCAAATGCATTAGAAGCTGCGCTAAGTGGTTATGGACAGGTGAGAAAATCACCTCAATTTCCCTCAGATTCATCCTATGGTAACAGTAATACGGCATCAATTAACTTTCAACGTCAACCGCAAATGATCTCGGTACTATCAGGTGGTGCATCACTCCACCAAAGGTATTTTTTTATAATTGCTTATTCTTAGTATTTGTAATGTTGCACATAAATTTCAAATAATAATTCATTTTTTTAATGTTTTATATAATTAATATGCCATTAAAGTGTCACTTGGAATCCACCTGCAACTTTAAATCCATCTCAATCATCGTTTAACACGAATGCGTTTGCATCAAGCGCTTCATCAAAAAATCAAAATTCATTTAATAATTTCAATTCAGTTTTAAGTAGCACACCAGAAAAAGATGAATTTGTTGCATCTTCACCGCCAAAAATTCATGAAACTAATGAATATTCTTTGCGTGACATTCATGTGAATAGCAGACCTCACAACATACCAATCGATACATCAAGAGATGTACCAAGAGATTCGATCAATAACGTTCCATTACAAAATTCAAGAAAATTCGATAATTTACAATCCCAACCTGTTGCCAATTTGCAAAATGAAAAGCCAATTGAAACTAGCTCATCTGGCCAAGCAGCAAGAGCAAAACCAGCTCATACAGTTGTTAAGAATGGTGACGGTAAAAAAGATGATGTTGTAATTTATTATTATTATTATTATGATGATGAAAAAAACAAGACTGGTTCATCTACAGCATCGCCTTCGCTTGATGTTATTCCATCGCTTGATCAATATGATAACGTAGCGCCAAAAAAGCCTGTTATAAATATTGATAATGAACAGTCATTAAAAGTAAATATTGGTCCAATCGCACCAGCTAAGTCAATTTCAAGTAATGGAGTAAACAATATATCAGCAAACAAACCAACTGAATTCAAATTTGATACATCCGGCTTCACACCAATTATGACTACACCTTCTTCAAATACACACAATACTAATCTATTCAGGGAAAGCACACCACAAGATCGAGGTCTACACGTGCATAATAATCCATTATATGGAACTAATAATGGTAAGTTTATATAACTTGACTCATTTTGAGGGGCATTCTTTTCGTCGTTAAATCAATTAAACTAATTCTTTCAATTAATACTAACCATTTACTTTTATTAATTTTCTAAACTAATGCCTCATCTAACATTTTTTATCTTATGCCTTATATATGAGTGCATCTCAATTTTTCATTATTTCATTTTTGTGTATTTTTTAAATGCGAGAAATTTATTCAAATTCAAAAAATGTTGCGACAATCGGTTTGACCCCCTCCCAATGTGTCACCTACCTTCTTCCTCTAACTTCTGAAACTAACAATTAATCACAACCTTCTTAGGTGATAATCTATTTACAAGAAATGCTCACCATTTAAATAATCATCAATACGATCCCAATAAGTTGCAAGTCAATAATATTTATTCCAATACACTACGAGTAAATAATCAAATTCAATCTGAAATAAGTACAACACAAACTGAAAGTAATATTCTCCATTCATCCTATCCAACTACTACTACCACTACTCAATCTTATAATGAAAATGATGATCATTATACAAATTTGAAATCCGTTTCGGATTTTCGCAGTACAAATTACCCAATAATTAATGTGATTAATAATGTGTATCGTTATCAAAATGGTTTTAGTGGTATTGGCCCAGAATTCGATCCATCCAGACAATTCGCACAAATTGAGAGTTATGGTTTAAATTCGCAAAAAGGAAGTCAAAAATTTTTACCTAAACTTCCTGGTTCAGCATTTTTAGATGTAATTATAAAATCTCAAAATAATGAAAATGTAAATAGTTTGAATGGTGAAAATGTGCATCGAGACCATTTCAATCACGAAATTATTGATTCGAAAAGCAAAAATAATAATCGGGAACAATTAGATCATGAACCGGTTCGTTCAAGTGATGAAAATACGAACGATCAAAATGAACAAAATGTAAACTACAAAAATGATGATTTCATTGATACTAATCGAACACTCAATGAGCGAATTCGTGAAATGCCGATTAATGAGTTTGGGTCAGCCATTGCACATGTGCACAATAAATTGGATTCAAATATTGAAAGTCTAAATAATTTAGAAATAGAAAAATTGCCAGTTGATGTAGTGAAAAATGAAGAAATTAATAATACAACACGAATAGAAATCGAAACCACAAGTGAATATTACACACGACCACAGAAAATCTATGAAACTACTCGCAATTTTGAAACTACTCTTCTTAAAAACTTTGATGATACTACTGTTAGAAATAATCATCAGTCAAATACGTTTAATTCTAATTCTATAGTTACTATTGGTAAATTTTAAGTTTTTATCTCTGTCTTTAATCTATCTTCCTTTGCTGTTTTGTTTTTTGGGGTCTATTATATACATTCATAATTTTTGTGTTCTTCAAATCAAATTAATTATATATTTTTTATTAAATAAAATTTTTTTTTAATTAGATAACATTTCACCTACTATATCCACAACGATTTCTACGACCACTACAACGACTGCTCAAACTCCAAGCACTTCTAGCATTAAACCATCAGAAAGCCCTGTAATAGATGATAAAAAACCTTTTTATAGCGGCAGAAGAAGATTTGGAGGAAATACTATTAGTACAGGAAGTAATAATCTTCGTTCAACTAGTTCATCAACATCATCTAATTCAGTGTCATCATCAAGTAATCGTAGCAATTCAGCATCGTCTAGGTAATTTTTCGATTTAATAACTATTGATGAAGAATAAATTTTGAAAATTTTAAACTATGTATTTGAAATTTTTTTTTCATTAGATCTCGTTCCAGACTATCAGCGAGTTCGACCACTACAACAGCTAAACCAAGACTTCGAAGTACAACATCAGCAAGTATAACTACATCAACAAACACTCGTTCGTCACAAACACCAAGAAGAGGATTTTTTTCGAGTCGAAATCGTGGTAATGAAGAAACAACAAAGCCAAATAATGTATTTGGCAAACTTAAGTAAGATACAAACCAAAGAATTTTAGTATTAATTAGCACGAGATACACAAAGTTTTCTTATATTTTTAGGGATGAATCTTCAGTCAGCAATTCGATGTCAACATCAGGACTATTCTCAAGCGTATCAACAACTACTACGGCGAGTGTTGGACTTAGGTAATTTTTTATTTTTCTAATTTTTATTAAATAATTTGAAACAAAAAAATTTTTAAAATTAGAAAATTTGGAAGCAGTGGTAATAGACGAGGATTTAGTCCAAATAGATCAAGAGATGTTACTGCTGTTTCAAATTCTGCTGTATCATCAACTACTCCAACGTCGCGTTTTAGTTCAACTACAGTAGGCGTATCATCTAATTCAATAAATCCAGCAAGATTAAATTCATTACGTGGTCGGCCGTCGCTTTCTCGACCTAGATCCAGCGCTACACGTGGAACATCTTCAAGAAATGGTCAATCGGCGACGAATAAAAAAGATGAGTCAGCAGCCAATACTCCTTCTACAGTAGCAAGCTTAGACAAATCTGAAGAAAAAAAAGAGACCCTAGCACCAACTAATGAATCACATTCTTCAGAATCACCATCATTGTCCGCCAGTGCAGCATCTGATGTAAGTTCAACATCAACCACTGCTGCCACCGAATCAGTAACACAACAAAGCACAACTGTGAATCCAAGAGCGCGTAATAATCCGCTATTCCGAAGCAGACAGAGATCAAATCTATTTGGTAATCGAGGCAGAGGAAATTGAATTTTAGTGAAAGATAACCAATTAATTTATTAGAATTGTTTTATTTTAGTAACAATAAGTTTAATACACCTGAATTCAATACATTTCAATCGCATCCATGACTAATTCAACAATATAATCATATTGATCTTCTTAATTACTTTGATCCAGAAAATGTTCCAAGTTTCGTTACATGAAAATCATATTAATTAAAATCTATTTTTCCTTTTATATGTATAGATATAATTAAAATACTTTAATTTTGTTCTGATCAACTCGACTCATTGATTTCATTTATTTGAGCAGCCGATGTTTTATTTTGTAACTATTGAACACACTACTTTTATCACTATTTTATGATCTTTCAAAAACAATGATCTACCTGTAAAGAATAAATTACTGATTTAAAAATTTATAAATAAAAAAAAGTGAAAAATATCACGAGTTTCAGCAAACGTGATTTTCAACTAGTTATTTTCATTTTTTACAATCGATTTAAACTTATGATCGGTGAGCAGACTTCACGAGCAAATAAAATTTATTTTTTTGAAATTCAGAGCACCATAAAAATTTTTGAAGAAACGATAAATATTTTTAAATTTTTAATATCATAATATTATTTGTCGAATTGTGCTTGTAGAAGAATGTTATACTTGCTATAACAAAATGGAAAACCATCAAAATAAGAAAGATAATTGAATATCCTTTTAGAAGTAGAATATTGTGTGAAGAAAGAAGATCATTAAGAAAGTATTCAATGAAATCAATGTAATACAACCATATTTTAACAAAATAATAGTTGTGGTAAAATTGAAAAATGTGAAAAAAAGCGATTAATTTATTTTTGATTCGATCCATTTTTAAAGAGATCAGAGATAAGCATGTTACATTTGAGTTTTATTTTAACACATATTTATCTTTAAAATTAAATATGACGATAATCTTGATAATGTTTAGTGTTATCAAACTGAGATAGATTAGGGTTGTGTACTGAAGGAGTTAATTTATATTTAAATAAAAAGTATTGGTTAATGGCAAAAATAAAAATAAACTGTCTGTTTTTTTATTTCTAAATTAAGTCTTGTTGCTTAGCAATAACAATCAAAACAAAATAGTGCATTATTTTTACATTAATGTAATGTTTACACGTGTGCTTCCTTCACAATACCTTATTATACACATATAATTTTTGTAAAAATAAAATTACGGGGTCATTACAGAAAAAAAAAAATTCCGAATTCAGCTGTTCAAAAAAAAAAAAAAAAACAAAAAATTTATTTTAACATAAATTGATTCGATTTCGATCAATTTACTTAAAAATTTAAAAAAATGGAAGAAATACTTGCTTATGTAGATGATTTGCAATTCGATGTCGAAATTGCACTTGAACAACAAATTGGATCGCTTCCATTGCCGTTTCCAGGTAATTTGGAACGAAAAATTTTTCAATTATTGAATCTATTTTAAATTTCAATTAATTAGTTTTAGAATAATGGTTCGGAAACTAAATAATTCACTTTTTTTTAATTACTTACATATTCCTTGGTAAAAATAAGACTAATTATTTAAATAATGTTTGATTAATAGGAATGGACAAATCTGGAGCGGCCGTATGCGTATTTCATTTAAAGGGTGTTTGCGAGCGCGGACCAGCTTGTCCGTACCGCCATATAAAACCTGATAGAACTATTGTGTGTAAGCATTGGCTAAGAGGATTGTGTAAAAAAGGTGATCTATGCGAATTTTTGCATGAGTTTGATATGTCAAAAATGCCAGAATGTTATTTTTACACAAAATTTAAGGCATGTTCAAACAAAGAATGTCCATTTTTGCATATTGATCCGGAAAGCAAGATTAAAGATTGTCCATGGTATGATCGTGGATTTTGCAGACATGGACCTAATTGTAGACATCGACACACTAGACGTATTATTTGTATGAACTATTTAAGTGGATTTTGTCTACTTGGTGCTGAGTGTAAACATGTACATCCGAGATTTGATCTTCCGACAAGTGATCCAAATTTACAAGTCAAAAAAGGACAAGTTGTTTGTCATTATTGTAATAAACCAAATCATAAGATTTATAATTGTCCTGAAATGCCACCTGAAGAACGTGAAGAGGTAATTTCAAATAAATTACAGATGCAACAATTTGAACAACAAAAACAACAACACATTCAACAAATTCAACAACAAATTCAACAACAGCATGACGGTACTTACAATAGCAATCAAGATAAACAAAATAAAGATAAACAACACAGACCACTCGATCAAGTGACTTGTTATAAATGTGGTGAGAAAGGTCACTATGCAAATCGATGTAAAAAAGGATATCTGGCATTTTTATCTAGGTATATATATTTATTAATAATTTATTAAAATTTATTAATTATCATTCAACTTTCTCTATTTATCTGTTTAGTTCGCTTAAAAATTTACAACAAAATCAACAACAGCAAAACAACAAATTTTAATTCTTCCAAATTTGTAAATGTTTATTCAAAAATTACTTGTATATAAATGAAACATTAAATCAGCTCAAAATTTGTACATTGTAATATTCATCTAAAAAAACCTAATTCATTTATCGTTTTATCAGTTTGTAAATTAATATTTTCGTTTTGTTAATTCGATCATTAAATCACTTCATTTTATTTTATATATACATACTTGTTTTTTTCCTATTCAAATCGAAATATTATTTTCAAAAAAGATGTTTGAAATCAAATAAATATTTTACTGCGCATGTGTTCATCATACACATGAGCGACACATGATTATCAGAAATTTTTAATTTAAAATCTAAATATTAATTAGTCTGTCAAGTTTTCTTATTTAAAGATTATCACCTGAAAAATTCAAAAACTAGAGTATATTATTTTATATAAAATGATTTCATTGGGTTTGGAAGGTGAGAAAAAAATTTAAATTCGACTAATAATGAAAATTTTTGAATATATTTTTGAATTTAAGGCAGCGCAAACAAACTTGGGATCGGCATCGTTAAAAATGGTCAAGTTCTATCCAATCCAAGAGTGACATATATTACACCTCCGGGAGAGGGTTAGCAAATTAATTATATAATCATAATTCATGATTAATTATTTAGATAATATCTAAATCTAAAAGATTTTCTGCTTTGAAGGGTTTTTACCTCGAGATGTTGCAAAGCATCATCAAATGAAAATACTTGATTTGCTAGAAAAAGCAATGCAAATGGCAAATGTAACACCAAATAACATCGATGTGATTTGCTACACAAAAGGTCCTGGTATGGGGGCACCATTAGTAAGTGTTGCATTAGTGGCGAGAACTATTGCACAACTTTGGAATAAACCAATAATCGGAGTAAATCATTGTATTGCCCGTGAGATTAAATAGATTTGATTTAAATTTTTTTTTTTACCAATTGAAAAATTTATTTCATATTCATACTTTTAAATTTAGACATTGAAATGGGTAAATTAGTGACAAATGCTAGAAATCCGACGGTGTTGTATGTTAGTGGCGGCAATACTCAAGTAATCGCATTCAATAGAGGAAAATATCGAATATTTGGTGAAACAATCGACATAGCAATAGGAAATTGTCTAGATCGAGTTGCTAGAATTTTAAAGGTAGATTAATAAAAATAAATTAATAATTTTCAAGCAATTTATTTTGGGTCATCATTCATTTTCTATTTTAAATTAGCTATCCAATGATCCTAGCCCCGGTTATAATATTGAACAAATGGCGAAAAAAGGTAAAAAACTTATTGACCTTCCCTATGTTGTGAAAGGAATGGATGTGTCGTTTTCGGGTATTTTGACTCAAATTCAAGAAAAATCTAACAACTGGTTAGAAACTAATCAATTTACGATGGAAGATATTTGTTTTTCACTTCAAGAGGTACTTTTCTCAATGTTGATTGAGACGACTGAAAGGGCGATGAGTAATACAGGCTCAAATGAGGTTTTGATAGTTGGAGGAGTTGCGTGCAATGTTCGATTGCAAGAGATGATGGGTAAGATGGCGGATGAACGTGGCGCTACACTTTACGCAACTGATGAACGATATTGTATTGATAATGGAGCAATGATTGCTCATACAGGCCAACTTATGTATAAAAACGGACATGAATTTAAGCTTGAAGATACAATTTGTACTCAAAGATTTAGAACTGATGATGTTGATGTGAATTGGATTTAAATATTTAAACATGTTGATTTAATGAATATAAATGATTATAAAATTTTAAAGAAAAAAACAACAATTATTAGTTTTTTATTAACACAAAATAAATGATTTTACAAAAAAACATATTTCACTCATTTCATTATTCTAGCTATCTACAATCTCACATGCATTTCCTTGTTTGATAAATAATTATCGATCTGAGGCAATGACTAGTAAATTCAAATCATATTTACAAAATTTTATTATTCATTTTTAAGATATCGCATTGTAAATTCAAACATGCAAGTAATTATACCCCATGATAAAAGTGAACGACTGAAATTAATATGTACACCATAATAAAAATTTCGAAATCGACGGTCTCTTTCATTATAAAGCACTTTAAATGCTTCTATTATGTTTAGTGGTCGATGTTCTATAGGTGAAATCTGCATCTTTGTTCTTACAGCATTGAGTGGATAAAATATTGTTGATGTGATAGCACCAATTAAAGCACCAGAAATAAAATCTTGTAATAGATTAATATACCAGAATTGTGTTGCTGGAAATTTATCCTTCACAAGATCACGTGATGAGAAATAAACAACGTTTGATGGTCCATTACGCAACAAAATCGGAGTAAGTCCACGATAATACTCTTTGATGCCATATCTTTTTAATTCTTTGAACGCATGAATTGTATTGTTAAATGTATGATCATAATCTTTATGTTGGAGAAGCATCTGTATTCGCTCAAAAGGTGTGAGAACAGCCTCTGTACATCCGGCTAGAATAGCAGATGCAGTCTTATTTAAATTACCATTATTGATTGCCGTACTTTTAGAAATAAGATCTTGGTATTTGTGGTAGGTTCCAAACATAATAGACACTGTATATAGCAGAACGAATAAACGAAAAATTGATGAATAAATAATATTGAAACACATAACTATAAATTACATACCCGATATAGTCTTTGATATTAAAGGAGGTACAAGTCCACGATAAATATAAAGTAAATTTTCACCCCTGAATTGACTAACTGCACTTTTTGCCTTTAATCCGTAAGCCATTTGACGAAACATAATCTTGTTGATAGGAAATGTAATAATAACATTAATAAATGCAGCACTCCAGCCACATATAAACTCATTTAAATCATTCTCATTTATGCCTATTTTAAATTTTAAAAGAGCATTTATTGATGAAGCCGGTTCATGATTAGAAAGGTTGTCAATTGTATGTGGATTCAAATAAAAGATTGACACTTTGTTATCATCCATTGATTCAAAATCAATTTTCCTAGATTAAACCTTTGAATGGTTTGATGATTGGCGATCAATGAATTTTCATTTAGTAGTGATGATTAAAGGTGATTTTTGATAAAAAAATTTCAGAGTAATTTGCAGATGGATTTAAAAGACATAGATGATTCATTATAATAGGAGATGAAGCTAATTTATTTATTTATAGATAAATTTATTTTGAGTTCTATATTAATAGTTTATTTGATTGTTTGAAATTTTACCAAATATATTTACGATTAACGTGAAATTAATTTAAAAGGTGTTTTTACATGAAAAAAAATCGATTTAGACATTTTTATGTTCCACCGTTGCAAAATAAAATAAACTTTTGTTTATACAAAAGAGTACCAAAAATAGATTATAAAAATAGATAAAAATTTTCTAAATAACCTTGAAGTCATACGTTCGATATTGTTGGTGGGCAAAAAAAAAAAAAGAAATTTTATACAATCGATATAAATTTAAATCTGAAAAATGAGTTTTTTTATCTAATTATTTTAATTTATATCTTTCATTGATCTGATTGTGTTAGACTTTAATGAAATTTAATTTGAATCTAATTATTTCAAAATTTATTGAATCACTAACAAAAATTCAACTTGCTTTTATATTAATTTATTTGTGAAATAAAATCTAATATACAATTTTTGAGTAGAATTCATCCTCTGAAAACAATTTAGTTAGTCTTCGTGATTTGGAATCAGAAAATAAAAGTAAACAATCCATTAGTAGCGTCATCTATTTAACAAATTCCTTTTTAAAAAAATCACGTTTATTTCGGTCCATTTTTTTTTAATAAATTTTTTTTCAAATACTTTTCGAGAATATTAATTAATCGCCATGACTTAACATCAATAGTTTGATTCAACTTATTTTTAGTCCCTCATAATTTTTTTCTCAGAAATGAAATAAAAAAATTATATGTTTTTGTTAAATTTATAGTCGATTCGCCTTAAACCGAATGCGTGAAAATAATTTATCTTTTTAAATTGTATGATAATAAATAGAAAAATAAGTAAAATTTTGTTTATATATAATCATCGAATTTGCAATAATAAATAATATATAAAGAGTTTAGAATAAAAATGCATAGTTATTCGCAAAAAAATTTAGAATTTGGGTTTTAGAGAAAGAAAAATATTGAATGTCATCAAACTATTTTGAAAATGCGTCCGTAATTAATCACTCAGATTATTAGGAAATTAAATATGCGGTATAATTTTAACCAGATTTATTTGTTTATTTTTTGATAACTATTGATTCCAAAAACTATGATTTAAAGATAAAATGAAAAAAAATAAATGGCAAAAAAAAGAAAATTGAATTAATTTTTTTTTAATCTTTACAAATATAAAAAAAAAAAAAGAAAAAACATAATAAATTATAATAAAGAAATTATGTAACTAGAATTCTATTCATCAAGATTCGGAAGAAAAAATTTTTAAATTTGGCCGACAATCATCTTCAAATAACAAAACGATATCTTATTTTGGCGTCTTATTTTTATTTTTTATATATTTTGATAAATGTCGTTTTAGCTGCCTGATCTCAATTTTTTGAAGCCGTTTCTTCTTTACAAAATTTTGTATCGAATTATTTAATTGCCCACTTAAAAATCAAAGGAAAAACATTATCCTAGTTTATCTCTTAGTCATTTTTGATAAAAATATAATAACTTTAGAAATTAAAAATAGAAAAAAAAACCGGAAGTTTGTCTTTTTATATTTTTTTGCACACATTTCATTTTTCAAAGTAGAGCACCCGTATGGATGCGTGCGCTCAATTACAAAAATAACTCTGCAGAATTTATTATTAAAATGTTACTACTTTTTTAGTTTAAATTTTTCTTCGCTAATTTAAAAATTGATATTATCTTTTTTCAGCAAAAGAAAATATATATATATTCGCTAAAGATCTCTCGAATCAATATGCAAATCTTAAAAATTGTTCAAATAAGTTTTGATTTAATGCAAAATAATTGAGAAAATTTTTTTACTCAAAAGATAATTTTATAAATTTTTAGAATTATCATTATTTTGATAACTAGTGCGTTGAAAACACATTTTCTTATTTCAATGAAAAAAAAATTCACAAAGCTTTTTTGTAATAATCTGATAAAATAATATGAATTATAAATTTGCTGCATGCAAACACAAGGAATTTGCCGCCAAATTTCGTGTATGGATGACAATTTATTTTTCATCGGTTTCAAAAAAAATGAAGAATGGGTGCAAAAAGATGTAGACACACAATCTTTATACAAATCGCCTTTACGAAATAAAATCATAGCTACATCAAATTATATAAATTCTATATAACTGTTCCATATAAAAGGTCCAAAAAAAAGTGAAATAAATATATAAGAAAATGAAACAATCAATAATAGAAGTCTATCCTGGATTTTCACTAGGCAAAGCAGTTGATATTGATGTCAGTACGCAAGGCATTTAAAAAAGAAAAAAAAATTCAGTGCACAATAATATCAAATGGTTTATTTAAAATATATGTAATGTATATATGAGAAAAATTTGAAGTGAAAAGCTAAGTTTCGAACATTTTTTTGATGCTTTTCGAATTTCAATTGTTTTCTTTTTTCTTATTGGTAAGTGTTCAAAGGAATATTTTTATTGAATATCAGATAAATTTTTTCTTGTGTATATGTAATCGACAAAAGGGATGCCTGGTCGCGATCATGCTCAAATTTTTAATGCCCTATTTGAAAATATATCTAATTTTTTGGATTGGCATGGCTAGTAGAAATGAAGTGCAGTACGCTATAAAATTCACGGACTGTACTTGTGTTGTAAATGTATGTGCACAAGCTAGTATTTAAGCGGCTGAATCGTAAGATACACACTTTTAAATATTGTGCTTATATATTCATCCAGACCAATTATATAGAGTTCTCCACCTCTTTTGCATTTGTCTGAGTTTCTAAATTTAGTGAACCTAAAAACAGTAGTAATGAAAATCCAAAACTCTATTAGCACAATTACAATTTGATGACATTCAACGAATACTATAGCTATGTGCAATTCTTAAATGTTCTCCAATATTCTTAAAATAGTATTTTTTCTTTTTTGAATGAATATTATTTTTTGAAAATCCTAGATGTATCGGGTTTTTTTTTCGTTTTATGTATTTTCCTGAATATTTTTTTGTTTTCAACAATTTCAGGTATCCCGCAACACGAGATCATCAATCTAATTTTCTAAGAATTTTAAAAGTGAAAAAATATTTTGAAAATTTTTTTCTTCTAATTTAAATCTCAAAGCTAAACAACTTGAGTCTTATTTTTTATTTAGATTGGGTGATATTTTATATGTGTTTCCGGTTTCAAAAATTAATTTTAAATAAACATATGAAATTCTTCGAAATAAAAAGTTTTTTCTTCTTCTAAATAAAAAAATTTGTTAAAATGTTTGATTGGTACATTATTTTACTGTGTTTATAATTCAAATAAATTTTTAGAAATTTCCTCTTTGATTCCGTGAAGTACAATTTTTCATTATGACTTTTATTGCACATAATTTTGTTTGATTATGTTTTTCCCTATAAAATCAAACTTAAAATTATGACCAAAAATATTTAATTTGTTACAGTTATTCTTTTTTTGTTAAAACTCTAAAGCTAACCAGTTGTATAATGGTTCGAAAATAATTAAGTTAGCTTTTTTAATAAAATTTGAATTTTTTTTTCTATCTATTTATTAATCGTAGGTAATTTTAAAAAAGCATTATCTAAAATAAGCTGAAAAATGAACTGATTTGAGTGAATTCATAACGTTGTTTCAAATGCTATTTTTAATTAAAAAATAAATTAATAGATTAAATTTTCATTTCTAATTTTTATTTGACACTTTTTCAAAGTATTCGTAATTTAAATAGAAATTTTTTTACTAAAAATTTATATGCACTCAAGAAAAAATTGAAGCCCATTCGTAATAAAGTATAGTCGTTACTGTTTCCGGTTTTAAAAATTCTTGTTCTGATTCTAATGAAATCTTTTTTATTTTTATTTGGTTCGCGAGCGACAAACATAATTTTTTTTTAAAGAATTTATCGATTAATTGATTTGTTACCAAATAAGCAATAATTTAAATTTATCATTTATAATCGAAAAATTCTGAATCATTCATAATACCAATCTTCGCAAAATTTTCTTATTTTTTGTTATAGATATTTTACTAAATAATATAATTTTCAGCACACGTTACACGATATATAACAAAAATTTTCTATTAGTCAGAATTTGATTTTTATCTGAATAAAGTTATATTTATTTTAATTAAAAAGGCAAATTTAATTGCAAATATTGATATTTAAATATATAGTCCAGCAATTAAATCAAAAAAATTTCAAAGCATCAAATCATCAAAAAAAATTAATTAAATGGTGAAAATATACTAATAATTTTATTTTAAAGTTTTTTTATTAACAAGCCTTTAAATTTAATTTGATTTTACTTTTTTTTACTTCATATGTGTAATTAAAATTAATATTCAAATACGCATACGCAAGTAAGTTATCAATATGAATGAAATTAATATCAAAAATCTTATAAATTCTAAGTAATGAATTCTCGATTTTTAAAATTTTAAATGCGTCAAGTTTATTGATTGTGATTTTAGATTATCAATAATAATTAATTATGCACAAAATTTGAATATAATTAAAAATTTTTAGCAACAGGTGAATATGAAATCACTCACATTCTAAGATGAAAATTGAAAGTTGGCAATCGATTGAATATGATTTTGAACTTACGAATAATTTGCATACTTATGTGAAAAATATTGATTTTCCAAGTATCGATTTCACCCATAATAAAATTAGCGATAAGAATCATCAAATATTATGTGATGAAGAATTTGATTTTAGAAAATCTCTATTTTGATTACAAATTTAAGTAAAAAATTTATGCAAAAACAGTAAAAAGAAAAAATATATTTAAATAACTATTTGAGCTCTAGAAAGTTTCGCTTTGAGAACTTCTCAATCTAGTCTCATTTGAGTTGATCATTTAAATTCTGGTATTTACCAGACAATCGAAAAAGATTATTGCACCCTGTATATTGCAATCAAACACTGAAATAATTTTCACGTCTAGCCGTTTTTACTAAAACTTTAAAATAAACCATTTTTATCATACATTTTGAAAAATATATCACGATTTTTTCTTATAAATAATTTTTGATTAAATGACATGTAATATAAATCAAATTTTGCTATGCTGAAGTTAATGAATGAATAATTGATGTATTGAAGAGCAATGATTGAAAATCATTTATGAAATATTCGTGTACTAATTTCTTAATAAAACCATCAAATAGAAATTTAAATAACGAGAATATAATTAATGCGAATCTATTATTCAAGTTTTTAAATTTGTTTTTTGTTACAAGATTTAAAGTATTCACAAACAAATTATCATAAAGTACAAAAGATAGATTGGGGCTTATTATTAAAATCAAAATAATTAACTTTGTTAATTATTCTCCCTAAAATGTTAGGCATAGAAATAGGCAGTAAAACAAAGTAAATATTTTCTATTACAAAATTTTTTTTTTCACAAGAATCAGTTTTTTTAGACAATTTTTCCTTTCAATTAAGAAATTATAAGTTAATGATGCTCAAATAAAAAGATTCTCAATTTTCAAATTCAAAAAAAAATTTTGATTGAAAATTTCAATTGATCGCCTTAAAAACATTTGATCTCTTTTTCAGATTTTCAAATGATGATTTCTATGGAAAAATAAAAAGAATCAATACTGCCATCAAAATCATCAAATATGGTTTCAAAATTGTAGCATAAAAAATTTACCATCAATTGAATAAAAAATATTCATCAATTTATTTGTTAATGAAATCTATTGTGAAAAATTATGAAAATTTATTCAATCATCTTTGCAACTAGATGATATTAAATAGAAATATCAATTAGTCAACTTCGTTAATTTATTAGCCTGATATTTATTTAATTTATTCAAAATTATATTTCAAATTCATTAGGTATAATTTGAAAATGATATCAAAATTGAAAATTCACTCATTCGGCTTAGCTTATTTTTAGCTAAAATAAAATAAAAAATTCATAACAAATTGTTCGAGATTAATTTCAATCAATTACCTTAACTGTTGATTTATTTTTATTTGACAAATCGATAATTTATTATAAACACTAAATAAATTTATATTGTTTTTCAAAAAATAAAAATCATATACTTGATTTAAACCATTTTATCGAAAAAATAAGTCTTTCGAAAAAGTTGATGAAAAAGTTAAATAAGCTGAAAAATCTTCGGAAGTTTTCAAGATTTCGAAATTGAATTAACAAACAAAACTAACAAAATGCGAAAAGCACTGAATATCGCCAGATGAATTCAACTGATTCATTGATTTATCAATTCGATCTAGATTAAATTGAAAATAAATTATTTAAAATATGAAAAAATTTCTCCAATTTGTAAATTATCAATTGTTATTCATTCATCCCAGAATCAATTTTAAATTTAAATATTGACTATACGCAACATTTAAAAAATATCATTTTTGTGTCTTTTTTAAACATTTGAACATAAAATTTGAAAAAAGTTTTATAAAACAATCTTTTATAGTTCAATAGTTATTTGATTTTTTTAATCCATAATCTGAATTTTTTTATAAATTATTGAAATTATACAACTTGAATTCATTAATCCTTAAGTGATCAAAAACTTGTGATAATTTTATTAGATATTTTTAGTGGTCTAATAAATTAAAATTTTACCGCCGAATTTTATTTCATTAAAAGTTTTTTTCTGATTTCTTTCTATTAAATTTAATTCAATTTTCAGAGCCAATAATTAGTGAATTCAAATTATAGCCCAGGTAACTTATTTTCTTTCTTTAGTGGAATGCTAAATTTAAAAATTTTCAATTTTTCTTTCACATTAAAGGTGAGTCGTTTTTTTTT
The DNA here is from genome assembly GCA_023170135.1 of Acarapis woodi. Lineage (NCBI taxonomy): Eukaryota > Metazoa > Arthropoda > Arachnida > Trombidiformes > Tarsonemidae > Acarapis > Acarapis woodi. The sequence goes on from BLXL01010140.1 coordinate 21,667, forward strand.
TGATTAATCAATGTCAATTTTTTTCTTTAAAAATTTTAGTTTTAAATTGAATAAATGAATTAATCACCATAAACATCCTAGACATTAAATTTTAAAGGAAAAAAAATTTTTAGTGTTTATATTATTTTTACATTTTTTTTTTATTTCAGATTTTTCTTTTTATTCATATATAAAATAAATATCAATTATTAAAAAAAAAAATACAAGGCAAAATTTTTGTATTTTCGTATTAATTTGAATTTTCAAATTTTGGCTAATACGATAAGAAATCAAAATTTAGAATTCAGAAAAAATATTTATGAGAGTATATTAAAATTGTGTGAATTTTTTTTTGTTACATTTACAAAAAATTGATTATGAAATTTATGATTGATGTTTATAATCTAAAATTTATTTTCATTAAATTTTAAACAATGCTATATTATTAAATATAGAATTTTTACTTTATTTTTCATTGCATTTTCTAAGTATACAGATCATGATTGCATGTCTTGGAAAATTTAAATTCTCAATAATCAGCCCCGCATCGAAAAAAAATAAAAATCAATATTTTAGTAATGATCCCGTAAAATTTTATTTGTTAGGCATTCTTTATATTGAAGGATCAATAATTTTCTTTTTTAATTATCAAGGATCCATTAGTATGGTTTAAAAATATGAATATTTTTCGTTATTTTTGATAGAAAGAGTTTGAATTAAATATTTTTCGTCGATTATATTAATTAATTTGTGTATTCAAAATTATTTTGCATACAAATTCACAAAAATAATAAAATATTTGACAAATTAAAAACCCAAAATATTTTTATTCAAAAAAACATATTATATGGAAATTCCAATTAACTAAATAGTTAAAAATTTCATTAACGAAATTTTTTATTAACTTTCACCTTATCTGAAAATTCATTTATTCAATGCCAGAAAATTTGAAGAAGATCGCAATAGAAAATTGTGATGTAATTTTTTTAAGATTGAGAAATTTATTTAAAAGCTTTTAATTTTAATTTCCTTAAGGATATTACATAAAAATTAGAAGCTTTTAAAAAAAAATTTAAAAAAATATTTCAATTTTTATTTTTATTTTACTTGAATTCTGTGTTAGACCTTCACTAAACTTTTTATTATAATTCGTATCTCAAAAAATAAAAATTTAATAGATACACAATTATAAAATAAAATTGATCCGATCAAATTCGCAATTATCAAAGAAAAAACAAAAGATATTCATTGTTTCAATAAAATTTTTACTAACAAGGTATGGGATTATCAAAATATAACAAATTAAAACTAACTGAAATTCACCTAATTTTGAAGCTATTTTTTCTTATTTCATAATGAAATCAAAATATTAGACATAAGATAGAAAAGATATTATTTTTTATTGAAAAAAGTTAATATTTATTGTAAATTATCAAAAATCTTGTATATATTTTTTAATGATTTTTTTTTTCATTTTACTTTTACAATACTATAGACCGAAACTTCTATTTAAAACATATGTAAACTGACTAATAATTTTCTTGAATCCTGTAACAATTATTACTTTTATTTAATTATTATAAAAAGTTTCGAATTCAATAATGCTTTCTTTTCAATTTTTTTTTAATCTAAACTCAATGTATTTATAAATATCAATGCATCTTAAGTACATAAGTATAAACAGAATATGAATTAAGCAATCAGTGATAATAATTCACTTAATTTGATAAATAATAAATAAAAAAAATTCTAATTTTTTCCAGGTGAAATTCGATATTTTCTTTAGTTTATTTTTTACTTTTTGTTTGCTCATTTTATTTATTAAGATTATTATCCATTCAATGTATACATTATTTTCTTAAAATTTTTCTTTTCAAACTTATTTTTATTTGCCAAATGTCAAAAAATAAAATCGATTTTATTATTTTTGTACCGAAGTATTTATTCAATTATTTTTAAAAGACGAATTTTTTCTAAAATTTACACGTGAATATTTTTATAAATGAACTTCTTTTTTTAGTGATAAAGCATTTGATTATTGAAATCGAATTATTGCTTGAAAATTTTACTATTTTAAATTCTTCTGCAAACCATTTACTTTTAATTCAATTTTAATTTTGTTGTCTTTGCCTATTTAGTTTATATTATTCATTTATTAGAATTTTGAATATAATTTCTTTTATTTTGACAAAACTCCTTCAAATTTGAAACAGTAAATTTTTATTTTACAAAAAGTGCAATGATTTTTTTGATAAAGCCACTATTTATTATTTTTATTCATTTCAAAATAAAATTATCCAAATTTATTTAGTGAAAAAAATAGACTGATGCAAAAGTCATAAAGTTGTGCAAAAATGATTTTTATGAAATTCACAATTAAAATTTTTTCTTCATGTTACAATTGAAATAAAAAAAATAAGATTTTATAATTTATAAGGTATACAAAAATAAAAAATTATGCAAATATAAAATATCTTTATCTTTTATTTTATTTTTCAATATGTAATCCATATATATCTTTTCAATATAGACTTAAAAATTTGTTTGTAAAGTGTAAACTGACCATTCATTCGCTGCATAAATTTTAAATCATCATATATGTGGTTTTATTGTTAAAAATTTTGAATTCTCACTGTTCACCAATATTTAATAGTATCAATATATTAAGGATTACATCCAAAATAATATTCGCTTTAATTTTTTAGATCTAACGATTAAATTTTCAATTCGATTTCTGCTTGCATAAATTCCTCAAAATTAAATTGCTCGTTTTTTTTTTAATCCATAAAAGTTACCACATACTGTCAATTTTCTCCGATGCTATCTTGAGCTTCATCATATATTATTCATAAAAGTTGAGAATTAAATTTTTAATTTTGAATCTAAAGAACAAAATATAATCTGCAGATGAATTTTAATTATAGCGTGTTTTTACTTTATTCTCAGACTTCCTGATCGTGTACATTAAGGTTATTTCATTATCTATGTTCACATTTCGAACATGTAGAAAAAATTTTGAAAAATATATATATTTAAACAAGCAATATATGTATCAAATGTCGAATTTGAAAGATATCAACCTATTATAAATGATAAAATATTAATTATATGAGGTAATCTACAGGCCATTATTTATTAAAACAGAGCATAACGAATTCAACCTTTTTTCAAAAGTATCACTCTATTTAAATTAAATTGAATCATTAAATTTATTTTTTTAAGTTAACAAAAGAAATATAAATATTATTATAAAATTTTTGAAGATTTCAAATATTTTCATTAAGTTAATCATCGTCAGTATTTAACAAATTACCATAAATAGTATTTTACAATTCAAACAATTATTTAAAAAACCTAATTCGATATTTATAATTTGAAACATAATTTTATTCAAATTTTCGACTATTTCATTAAATTGATGTAGTAAATAAGATGATAGGGGTGGTTGACTAATCTTTTTTAATAAATTAAGTGGTTTTAACGTTAAAATTTAACAAAAATAAAAATAAATTGATATGACTTGAATAATGTTGAGCTAAATTTAATTTTTTTTCGAATATAATCTGATTGTTTTCTTATATTTCATTTAAACATTCTTGTTTTTATTTTTTCATATCTGTATACTCTTATTCGAAAAAAACAATCATGGCTATTTTTTTTAATGCCCATGTCTTACCAATTAATATTTTAATTGAAATTATATTTTAAGAATTAATAATTTTTCATTATGCTTTTTATTGTATAAATGTAAAAATTCTAGATTAGATCAGAATCTATGTCTGTTTTTGAAGTTCATTCTGAAAATTTAGTAGCTAAATTTGTAAAATTTTTTTAGTTTTTTGATTGAACTTAAACTTAATCGAACTGAAAAATTTTTAAATTTTATTCTTAGCTGCAAAATATTTCGTAAACATTTAATTTTTTTAAATTATCAAATAAAATCTTTTAGGGTTTTTATGAACTCAACGCAACATGTCTCCAAAAATTTGCAAAAAAATTCAGATATCAGTAAAAAAATGATTTAAATTTTTTTCAAAAGAAAATAAAGAAAAATTTTCAATGAAATTAAATAAAAACAAAAATTATAGACCATCTTCTTAAATACTTGATTTCAATTTTAAAATTTGAATTTCATTTTACCTGAATCCATTTTTTGAAAATAAATTATAATCCGTTTTAAAGTCTAATTTTTAAAAAAACGGTTAAATTTAATTAAATTTTTTTTAGTAGAAAATTGAATCGATAATGTCGTTTAAAAATTCTAAAGAAATTAAAAAATTACACTAAAAATTTTTTTGTTCTTATATTTCTATCAAGTTATTTTGAAATGCCCTAAAGATCAAAATTTATTATCGAATGTGAGAATTAAAAAAATTTAGAACATGTCAAAGCAGATAAAATTTTTATTTTATAATCCGGATTTTTCTAGTTTTTTCACCCTAATTATTTCGTTAACATCATATAGAAATATTATTGTTAAACCACCGCAGATAATTTTCAAAATATTAAAATAATTCGAAATGATTAAATTTTGATTTGATAATTTCAATTTATTTTCCGACACAAAATTTATGTGTTGAGAAAAATCAATGCAATGCTATAGACAAAATTCTTATTTGGATGATACATATCAACTATAAAATATTTTTAAACAATTGCTAAATATTTTGTTAGATTCACTGCGAATGTTGCTTTGCATTTAAAAATTTTTCTTGCGGAGAAAATAATCGAATGCATTACACATTGAAATATCTGCTGGACTCAATAAGAATTTAAAAATTTCTAACAATTATTTTAATTCTTAAATAAACAAATAATTTAGAAAAAAATTATTATTTTCAGTTTATCTCAAATGCAGATTGTCTTTTGTCATAAAAATTTTATTTCAGTCTTTTGTCAAACATATAATAACTTATCAACCATATTTCATACTTTTAAGTCAACAAAATAATTAAATTTTTGTATTTAATATACAAAAATAATAAATTATTATTTATAATAACATATGAAGTTTGAGAAAATTTATTTTTTAAAGTTTGCGAAAAATTTGCATAAATTATCATTCAAAAATTTTTGCATGTGGAAGAAAAAAAATTATTTTTATAAAATATTTATGGAAGATAAATTGCTTGTTAGCATGAATTAAAATAACTAATTTCAAAGGAAATAAGATTTATATAATACGCGGGAATTTTGAAATTCTTAAATTTAATCTTAATCAAAAACTTTAAAATTAAAAATAAACGCTATTTTTCTTTCTGATTTATTAAATTCAAACTTTAAATACGTTTTAATTTAAATTTGAATCTTTTGTTTACTTGTGCTAAGATTTTTGAAAAGTCTTTCCTTAAATAATAACTATTATCAAAAATTATTTAATGCGTTGCTAGTTCATAAGAATCAATCCTATATAATGTAAAAAATTTATGTATTTTTAAACATCAATCGAAGATTACTAAAAAAAAATTATATGTATAAACTAATATATAATTTTAAATTATATCATTTTATGAATTGGTTTAGACACGTCTGAACACAAGAGGCCGTGCATTAGCATATTATCTGAGAGAAGACTTGTATATTCAGATAAGATAATTTCTTGTTAACAGAGATTATCAATTATTTAATATTAATATATAATACCATTAGATTTTTTTTTTCTTTTGTTTTGCTTTTTTTTCTTTCTCATTCGAATCAAAATAAAATTGTCTCAGAAAGATTCTGATTAAAATTAATATTTTTAAAATTTGTTTTCATGATTAACATAGAAAAAATATTACTAGGCACAAGTTTAAAATTTGAATCTCACAATTATATCAAATTTTTTCCGGGCTAGATTCGACCGTATAGCTAAGTCTAAATAATTAATTTTAAAAAACAAAAAGAAAAATTTAACTAAACACTTATTAAAATATTTAATGAATGTAGATCAGAAGCACTTATTTTTGTTATTTAATATTCAATATTTCAATTAGTTAATTGCCATTCGAAATAATTATTCATATTTTTATTTACTTCCGCTTCTTTTTCGAATATGTTTTTAAATTATTATTTATACATTTCTTAGGAATCAATTCGTAAATCTAATTGGTAATTTATATAATCAGCGAAATTAATTCTTCTATTATCAATTTAATCAAGTTTTTGTAAACAATAATAAAAAATTTCGTTATGTGATTTATCATATAACGAAATTTCACGCATGTGATTCTGAGAAAAAAAAATTCTTAAATAATTTTTACATTTCACGTAAATTATAGTCAATGAACCAATCAAATATGGTCCAATAAATGATCTCAATTTAAAAGCAGGTTTGAAATTTTTTTTTTACAAAGTAAATTTTTATTTTACTTTTTTACAAGTGAATAAATCATATTGCTAATAATTTATTTTATTATTATTATTGAAAAAAAATGATTCGCTCTAATAAAGTTTTCAAGCAAAAAAAATTGATTCTCATTTAGCTTTACGAATACTTGTCACAATAGTTACTAAATTCTCCAATTTGACGTTTATAATATCAATCGAAGGAATAGTTATCCGTGAAATTTTGTTTTTTAATAACTTTATCCGTTTTCACATGTATCTTTCACATGTATCTTTCGCATGTATGGTTCGAATAATTTTTTTTTTTGTTAATAGGTTTCAAGACGATTTTTTGAAGATTTCGTTCTTAAATAGTCAAAAATAGCATGCTATTTTTTCTCCTTTTAATAAAAAACTAATATAATAAATTCGAGAATTTTTCGATGATAGTTATGATAGTCTAAAATTCGAATTTATTTTTTTTAGATGAATTAAACATGATATAGCATTTACGATTTATAATTGATCGGAAAATATTTATATCTATAAAAATTTGTCGTATTTAGAAAAAAATATTTTTTTTTTGAAATTCATCAATATCATACGATCTAGTGTTTTTTTAGTCATTAAAAATAAGTGCAAATTAGGCTAGATTATTTAAATAAATTTTTTTTGTAATCTGATAAAGATCACTTGTTTTTCATATGTCATTTTATTCAGCTTTTAATTAAAGATTTTACTTGCTGATGATAAACTAACTTGAACTCAATTCAGAAAAATATCTAATACTTAATTTTCCAATCTTAGATTTCTAAAAATTCCATTTTGTTTTCAATCGAAGAGTGCTTGAATGTTTTTTTCTTTAATTGTGCTCATTGAGTTATCTTTTTTTTTCAAAAAGAAAAATTCACTATTACCTGTTTAAAGTATATAAAAAAAATGCTTTCCTTACAAATATTAATTGGTTCAAGAAAATAGACAAATAATTAGAATAAAATGTGGTATTTTCAACGTATGATATTTATAACTTAATTATATATATAAAAACATTGATTAATTTAACTCCTGAATATTTTTTTTCTCTTAATAAAAAATATTTTTTAAAAATTGATTCAAATTGGCAAAAGAAATGAAACATTCGAGATGAATTTTATTTAATTATTTTATACAAGATAAAGGAGTAAATTCAATTTAATTTAGAATGTACATTTGCAGAGATTAGTTGAAAAATTAAAATTTTCTTTTGAATTAAAATTTCAAATAATCTCATTAAAATTTTATTCACAATTTCTATTTATTATAAAAATTAAATTTCATATTTGTAATTTTTTCTTAACTGATTAGTCAAGTGCCAAGTTTTTTATTGACTTCTTATATTATTTAACTATAAATCTTCTCAAATGAATTCTGATACAGAAAAACTTGTATAATTTATCTTTATTTCCTAAAAATAGTTAAATATTACAACCCCTGCACTAATCAATTTAATTTTTCTCGAAATTTTTTACCTAGAAATTGAGCAATTGAATTCACAACTTGCAAAAAATTTTATAATGTCTGAATTTCAGATTAAGTAAATCTACAAATTTTTTTTTCGTAAATAAAATTTTTACATTCAATTTATCAAATTTTTTTATAGATAAACAAAATATTATTTGTGGTATGCCATTTTTATAATTTATGATAAGTTTCAACAATTTTAGAAGCTTTAAAATTGTTCATTCAATTATTGTATTTTTCACATCTTTTATAAATTATAGACAAATGAATCGATGTGTTACAGAATAAATTGTATTTTCTTGAGCCTTATTATTCACGAATTTTTATTTATTTAAAAATTACAAATTGAAAATTTTTTTTAAATCTAAAGACTTGATTAGTAATAAAAATTATAAAAAAATTTGAATGTGTAAAGTATTTTTTGAACGATTTTTTGCAATCGATCACACTTATTTTTCAAATTTTTGAACCATTAAATTATTATTTAAATAGAAGTTTTTTTTTCTGAAAGTAGGAAGCAGACACTTTGTTTAAAATCTTAAGTATGTTTACTTTTTTGGATTTTTTTAATAATCAATTCCATCATTTCAAATTAGCTAAATACCTCAAAAGGAGTCAAAAATATCATTTCTGAGTAAAATTCAGGTTTGCTTTCACTATATTCACCTAAATTTTTTTCAATAAAAATTTATCATTCAGTTTATGCCCTAGCGATTCTTGGAAATTTTTTTAAATTCAAACTCTAAAGAATACATAATCATGTTTTATTGACTCTTGAAATTTTTAACAAAATGTGGACTAAATTACTAACATCAAAAATCTCTGGTCAAATAGTTTCTAAAATTTTTGAAACAAAGTTTTTTTTTTCAAATCAAGTTGAATATATAATTATTTAACCGATAAAAATTTCAAAAGCTCACAATGAAGTATAGTTTAAAATAAACTCAAAATTTTAAGTTCAACAATTTAGTGAAATTTGTTTTAAAATTAAACGTTTCTGGTCGCTAGTGTTGAAAAATTTAAAATTTGGTGTATAAATTAAAATAAGATTTGTATGATTCTTAACTTAATTATTATTCGTAAGTTAAATAAATACGTAAACTGAATTTTTTTGTTTAAATAAAAATGTTTAATTTCATTTTAATGATTTTGAAAAAAGCTTTGGCATAAATTCAACATTGTAGAACACAGTCAGTTTAAGAAACCAAAAAAAAAATTAAAGCGTCAAATATTTTATTGTGAATTTTGTAATTGCGTTTTTTATATTTTGAAGTTCAAACTTGATAAAAATGAGAAGAAAGTGTTTTATTTAAACTTGATTTCTCATCGAAAATTATTTGAATATATACATATACTGATTATGGATTACAATTAAGATTTTGTGCATGTGATCTTTTTAAAATTTTTAATAACCATATTCCAAATGTGATTTTATGTGATCAAATTCAAAAACATATTCAAATTTTTTTCTTTTGAAAGAAAACAAACAAAAAAAAATTAAATTAAATTTATAATCGTAAAAATTTTATTCATAACGAAAAACAAAATCTATTTTTCTTGATTTGTAATTCAAACATTTTTTTGCTATCAATTAAATTCAATTTTTGTAAGTTTTATCCGATAAATTTGCAACAGCTATTTTTGTACTTATTACGTATTAATCAGCTCGAATATTTTTTTGTTACATTTTTTGGTTATTTCATTGATCGAATATCATATTTGATGCACTTGATTTATATTTTTTTATAATAATGTTTATCCAAAAAAATATCAAAAAAATGTGAATTTAATTTATCGCAAATTTGCGTCTATTTAAAATTTGTGAATTTTATTTTACATTATACATTTCTGAATTTAAGCATTCAAATTTTTCCAATTGAACGACTTCTCGGTTCAACAAGTTATTTAATATTATTGCCGACAAAACTAAACAAATATTTTTGAAAAATTTAAATTATAAAAATATTAAATTAAATAAATTTTATATTGGTCAGTTTCATGGTAATCTATTTCTAATAAATCAAGAGGTCATGTACATAATCACTAAAATCATATATATGTAAATGTAATTTTCTAATATTTGTCAACCTAGAACCTAATTTTAATTTGAACGAAAATACTCATTTTATATATATATTCGATATATGGTTGAAAATCGAAAATAAAAATTGTGAAGTGTGGATATTGTATTATACAGAAAAATTCTATATTAATAATAAAAAAAGATTAAAATATTATATGGCCAGAGTATTGATATATAGTATCATTTTTAGGCATTAATTAGTCTTTATTATATTGATCACAAATTCTTTCGTACCCTTGAATATTCTCGTAGGTTACATACTACATAAATTTTTTTGAAATTCGAATAGACTATATTGATTTTATAATTTAAGTAATTAAGTAAATTTTTTTTTATTTTTGTTTTTGTTCACATAGATGAATCAAAAGTTTTCTTCATAAAAAACAAATCAAAACAACAGTAAAATGGACAATAAAAAGACTACTCCTCCTGCCGAAAGAGTATCATTTATATTGGGTGAAGATGAAGATGGTACACATGAATCTCATCCGTTGTTTAGTGAACTTGAAGAATTATGTGGCAATCATCCAGATCAACAATGGCGGGAAACGGCAAGGTTTGTTTTTTCTTTTCGATTCAACAATATAATAGCTTTGATATGCTTAACAAAGCTATCTTTTAAAAATTTGTTATTTCACCAGATAAATTCAATAAATTGAAATCAAATTATAGACTAGATTTTACCAAACAAAGAAAAAATTTTTAGTGTACCAAAAAAATGAAGCGTGTAAAATTATTAAAAATTTATATATAGAATTTTTAATGTTGATTGAAAAAATCATTAAAGCACCTTAATTATAATTTGTTTACATTATTCTTTTGAAATAGATGGATCAAATTTGAAGAAGATGTAGAAGAGGGTGGAGGCCGTTGGTCGAAACCACACGTTTCGACAATAAGTCTGCATTCATTATTTGAATTACGCAGCCATTTGTTGAATGGTAGTATTTTACTCGATTTGGATGCATTAACTCTTGAGCAAATAGTAGATATGGCTTGTGATAAATTACTCGAGAATGGGCTTCTGAAAGATGATCTTACTGTGAATCGAGTCAAAGAAATTTTACTTAGAAGGCATATACATCAACATGAACGCCATCGAACTGATAAACAGAAACATGGTTTGCCATTAATCAGATCTCTAGCCGATATTGGCCGAAATCCAAGCAAAAATATGTTTGGGTCGCATGGTAAGTAATTGTCTTCTAATTTTTTTTTACTCTTGAAAAATTGTCTTTAAAGTGCATTGCTAAAATATGATCAAAACAAACAAGCGATTATAATTTTATCTAATACATTTAACTTACCAAATTTACTTTGCAGGCTCAATAATTTTGTTCATCAATTGAAAATCAATTTTTTTGTCTAATATTTTTTTGATTCTATTTTATAAAAAAAAAATAGACAATTGTTTCAATTTTTTTTTTAATTTATAAATAAAATTTTTTAAATTATTAATTAAACGAAATGAAATTTACGTACTTCGAACTTAACTATAATCAATTTGAAACATTTTAATATGGATCATGAAATTATAGAAATTATCTGTTTGAAATCAGATTTGGAAGGTATGCTTATATCCTAAATGAATGAGATAGATGGTCTTTGTAATTTAGATTTAGTTTAAAAATATTAAGCATTTTAGATGTTCATGCTTTAAAAAATTTATATTATGCAGTTTCAAAGAATCGTATGGATTTCTAATAAAATAAATAACCAAAAAAAAATATATCTATGCGGTTTTTCTAATATTTCATTATAATAAACCTACGCAATAATCATCTTATTAAAAGTTATCAAATTGTATTCGCCATTAGACTGAAATATTGAATATAAATATGATGCAAATTTATAAAATTGCACGTTTCAAAAAACATAATGAAAAATATAATGCAAAATAAAGTGTAAGAATTTTACGAAAATTATATAATTATTTAAATTGAGTCTGATAATCTTTCACTTTTAGGTAAAAATTAAAATTTAAAGCCACATAAATTTATAATTTTATTTGACCTTATCACTTAAATCGTAATTTTTTGACGATCACAAAAATTTAAAAAAAAATTGTTTTTAACTTTGACTCAATTTTAAATCTTATCGAATTTTTTTTTCATCATGTTTTTTTTAAAAAAGATATTATTTAGTCAATATACATTAGAATTTTACCTGATTTACTAAAAAAGATTTCTATTTAGTTACCATGTTTTTGAGAGTAGCATTCAAGTATTAGACTGTAGATTAATCTTTTAATTTTTTTATGACAAATCAATAACAGATAATTTTTGCCCCCTAATATGAATATAAAATATAAAATTTTCATTGATATGTCTTCTACTAACAATTTACTTGAAAAGATCTATTGCCTTTGGAGTGCGACATTAATAATAAATAATAATAATTAACTCGATATCTTTTAATTGCCTTAATTTTTCGATATAAATAATATATGATATATATTGAACGTTGAAATTTTATTTTTCGATCATGAATTTTTAAATTTGATGTGTAAAATTTATATATTATATACAAAATAAAATAATCTCAATGTTTGTCGAAATTGAATTTTCAATACTCATAAGTCGTGATCATTATAATCAATCAATTATCGAAATTATCTTCATTTTTATGCGTAAATTGTATTAAAAATATACTTATATTCAAGGTCGACAAATGCTTATAAAGTGTTCCATAGAGTTTTCAAAAAAATATCTTTTTAAGAACTTTGAAATGAAATTATTGGATTTAACTTAGTAAATTGAATTGATTACATGTAAAAATTACTTTTTCATATGTGAAATAAATGCTAATTTATTTCATTGTCTAGAAATTTTTATCTAGAAATCTAGGCATTAAAATTAGATCAATTAATTAGATTCGACCAAAGGTGACATAAATTATCCAGGTAAATAAATAAATAAAACACGCACCAAACTTTTAAATTTTCAAGCAAATTAAAATATTTTTGCATTAAATAATGAAAATAAAAGTATTATATGATTAGATAACATTTTTTTTTTCGAATCGCGAATCTCATTGTGCAATATCGTATGATGATGTTTTAAAAAATATCTTTTCAATATAATAGTTATCGTGAAAATTTTTAATACAAAAATCTAAACAAATCTTATTGAAATAAGAAATTTTAGATTATTTGAATTTTCTATTTTCACAACAATACATAAACCAAGACTTCGTTTTTTTGTTCATTCGAATCTTATTTCTAGTATTTATAATTATATCACCTTTTCGAATGACAATGTTGAAGCAAGATAAATTAATGGAATTTAAATAGAATTAAATTGTCATTTTAAAGAAAAATTTTTATGATTATAAACTTAATTTTCCCAATAAACTAAAAAAATCAATATACTTCGTATAATTATTTACATAAAAAATATAAACTTATAAATTTATTTATAATTTTAACATACAAAGCACAAATAAATAAACTATACAAATTTGTTCACACATGAATTTTCAAAAGTAGTGCACAGATAGTTTTACATTTAAACTTCGTATTTATTTGAGTATTCCAAAAAAATTCAAAATGCTAAAAAGTTTTTGCTTTTCTCGAAAAAATGTGAAAATTTTTATTATAATTTAAATTAAAAATTATTTTATTCCTTTAAAAAAAGAAAAAAAAATGCTTTTGTGATTGAGAAAAAGCCAAAAGATTTTTTTCATTGCACGCCAAATTAATTTTTTTTTGCCAAACAAGTATACATTTTTATAAATCATTTTAAACATTGTTAATAAACTGTATTTCGTATAAGTTTGCATGAAATTTAATGAAATTCAGTATTGATTATTTTTCAATACATGAATTCTTTTTTTTTTATATCCAATTCTACACTAGTTACTAAACTTTCCAAAAAAATCTTGAACATTTTATTATAATGGTAAATTTGATAGATATAACAGATCTTTATCCATCACAACAAAAAAAAATTTATATTGTATATTTTAACATTTAGAAAACAAATCGAAAAATTAAAGTCCAGAATTTTTTTTAAATTGAAAAAGCAATAATTAAAGGATTGATTTCATTAAAATCGAAATCAAATTTGTTGATTGTATTATGAATTAATTGAAGAAAAGGTCATTTCGTTTTTTGCTATGGATTAATTATTCGATAATACTAATAATAAATATAAATAACAAATATCTATAATTCAAGGTAGTATATGATATATTTATTAATATCAAATTAGTATTTTAGTTCGCTATGTATCCATTAAATTGTTAAAAAAATAATAACAAATTTCTCTTAAGATACAAATCTAAAACCAACCTGTAGAAAATAAATTTGAAAAAATAAGAATAAGAAAAATTACTTCAATTAGTTTTATTCATTAACAGCGCAAATTTATTTTTTTTATTAGGTTTTGAAATTAAGACTTTGATAATAGTTTTAATTATGATTATTTTGAAAACAATATCTTATTTTATTTTTGGTATAATTGAAAAATTGAAAAATTAATATTCCAAGATTAATGTTATTGACATATAGTTGAGAAAATTAAAAACCACTCAAAAAGCAAAACAATTAAAGATATGATTGCTTTTTTGTAATTCGATGGCCCATAAGAGCGTTTATTCTATAAAAATTTAGTTTTGTGACGGTAATCTTCAATAAAAATTGTAAATTCTTCCTACGAATTTAGTATTCCTTCTGACTAAAACTAAAAAAAAATATGGTTTCAGACTATTATCAAATATACTTTCATTTTTATTACTTGATTAATTATCATGATTTCATTTTTTTTAGCTAAAAGTTGAGTTTGAACTAGCATGTATTACCTGTTTTATATGCTATATATACTGTTTATTATTTGATTTGGCATGTTATTAAAAAAAATTAATTACTCATTTTCTTCTTTTTTATGAACTATAATATTCATCTGAGAGATTCGACTTTTTCATTTATTTTTCAAAAATATCAAATAATACCAAATGATTTTTGTTATTCGACCATTTATTGTATATACAAATTATCTAATCTATGTATTATATTTTGCATATAATTCAAAAATTTGATTTAAAATAGGTAAAGATAATCATAAAGAACAAAACAATAATCTTCAGTCAAGTCCAAGTGTAAATAGTTTGCATTTACATGTGCACGGCCAATTATCAGGTTCATCATTAAATACTAATAGTCTTGCTGACAACAACTTGGCCACTTATTCATCTACAATCGATTTACATCATAAGGTAAAAATCAATTTAGATAATTTGAATGATCATAATTTTGTTACTAAAAAGAATCCTGGCATGTTACAAACCCTTTTTGAAAGTTTAAGAAAGAAATCGAAATATTGTTTTTTGATGAATTCACAGGCAAATCAAGCATTTATGCGCAAAATACCACACGGGGCTGAAGCAGACAATATTTTAGGTAAATAATTGTTTGCAATATAAAATTATTTAGCCTAATAAATTTATTCATTTTTTTTTTTAGTTGGCGAAGTTGATTTTCTTGAACGAACTATTTCAATATTCATACGTCTACGAAATGCAACTCTTTTAGGCGATCTAACCGAAGTACCAGTTCCTACGCGTTTTTTGTTCATTCTTCTTGGTCCTCAAAATAAAGAAGGTAGTTTCCGGGAAATTGGACGATCCTTAGCAACTGTCATGTCAGATGAAGTATTTCACGATGTCGCCTATAAATCGAAAAATCGAGAAGATCTTCTTGCTGGAATAGATGAATTTCTAGTAAGTTAATTAATAATTTTGTGAAAAAAATTCGATTTATAAATTTAAAATTCGCTTTCAAATAAAAATTAAATAGGATGCAGTAACTTGCTTACCCCCTGGTGCTTGGGATCCGAAAATTCGAATTGAACCACCATCTACTTTGCCATCCCAAGATGAACGAAAGATGAGAGGTAAACCTGAATCTGCAAAAGTTATTAAATCACAAAAATCTATTGAGGATGAAGAAGAAAAAATAAGAGAAGAAAGTGGCCTTAAACGTACAGATAGGTAAATAATATAATTTCTTAATTTATTTAATATTTTATTGTTAGAATAATAAACTTTATTATAAATTGAATCTCAAATTTTTATTCTTAGACTATTTGGTGGTTTAGTCAATGATGTTAAACGTAAAGCACCATTTTATTTGTCAGATTTTACGAATGCATTTGCTTTACAATCATTCGCATCCGTCGTTTTTCTTTATTTCGCTTGCTTGGCCCCCATAAGTAAGTTTATTATTAATTCATTTCAATGAAATTTTTTTTTTAATCACCTAATCCGATGTCTGCTTGTCACTCCAACTCAGTTACATTCGGAGGTCTCCTCAGCGATGCGACTGGAAACTACATCGTAAGTTTTTTTTATCACAAAATTAATTGTAATTTTTTAATGTCGAAATTTCAAATTAATTTTTTTTGCAATTTTTTACATAAAAATAATTGCTAAGTTTATCTAATTAAACTTCTGGAATTTTTTTTTTTTTTTGATTTTATCGTTGTGCATCAATATCAAATGCAATAAAAACATTAATAATTTTATCATGCTCTCATTCATTTTGAAAAAGGCCACAATGGAAAGTTTATTGTGTGGGGCTATTTGTGGCATAGTTTACGGCTTTTTCTCTGGTCAACCATTAACCATTCTCGGTAGTACAGGTCCTGTTCTGGTATTTGAAACCATTATGTACTCTATAACTAGCAGCGTAGGCTGGTAAGTTTAAAAATATTACTTAGAAATTTAGCTATTGTATTTCACGTTTGTGTATATGTAACATATTTTAATTATGTAATAATTTATTCGTTATACTAGGAACTATCTTACAGTTCGTGTATGGGTTGGCTTGTGGATTGGCTTCTTTTTACTTTATCTTGTAGCTATTGATGCCAGTGCTTACGTTTGCTATATAACAAGATTTACGGAAGAAAGTTTTGCGACTTTAATTTCAGTTATTTTTATCGTAAAAGCGATTGAGAAGGTCTGGGAAATTCGGAATAAATCTCCAATATACTCTGGCACATATGATGTAACAGCATGGGTAAGTTTTGAAAATCAATCATCCAAATTTGATTTGCAATCTATACATACTAAATTTTATTGAATTATGTTCCGAACGAATTCTTAATTTTAGGCATATAAATGTAATGTTACAACTTATTCAGGCACACAATTATATCCACTGTACAACCAATCGCAAATCGAAATTTGTATCGAACGTCCAGAAGGATATGTAGTACTACAAAAATACGTGCCCGATGTATTTTTGTTTTCGTTCGTCACATTCTGTGGTACTTTTATATTAATTGTATTCTTCAAGCACATTAAACATACTCCATTTTTCACTGCAAAAGTACGACAATTTTGCAACGATTTTGCTGTGATAATGGCCATTGGATTGATGACCGCCTTTGATTATTTTACTGGCTTAAATACACCTAAATTAATTGTTCCTAGTGAATTTCGGCCAACCCGTCCAGATCGCGAATGGCTTGTTCCACTCACACATGTGAATAATCCTTGGTATTTGACTATTTTAGCAGCTTTTCCGGCGTTGCTTGGTGTTATCCTAATATTTATGGATCAACAAATCACTGCAGTTATTGTGAATCGAAAAGAAAATAAACTCAAGAAGGGTTGTGGCTATCATTTAGATTTATTTATACTTTCAATATTAATTATCATTTGCTCAATATTTGGCCTACCTTGGTTTGTTGCTGCAACTGTATTGAGTATGACACACGTCAACTCTCTTAAAATGGAATCTGAAAGTGCAGCGCCTGGTGAAAAAGCACAATTTCTAGGTGTCCGAGAACAACGAGTCACTCACATAATGATTTTTGTTTTATGTGGGCTATCCATATTCTTGACAGCTTATTTAAAGCATGTCCCAATGTGAGTTCATTTCTATTGAGTAAATTAAATTTTCTGATGAATTGACTTTAATTTTAATTTATAGGCCTGTTTTGTATGGCGTATTCTTATTCATGGGTACAAGTTCTTTGGAAGATTCACAATTTTTCAATCGTTTGCTAATTATTTTCATGCCGCAAAAATATCAACCAGACTATACGTTTTTGAGAAATGTGCGCACTTATCGAGTTCACATTTTCACATTTATACAGCTCTTCTGTTTCGTATTATTATGGACAATCAAATCAAACAAACAAACATCAATTACTTTTCCAGTTATGTTGGTCGTCATAATTGGAGTACGTAAATTACTAGAGTACTTTTTCACAATTGAAGAATTAAAAGCATTAGATGATATAATACCTGAGTCAACCAAGAAATCGAGAGAAGAGAAAAATCAAAAAGAAGATGAAAGTATTGAAGCAAACGATAGCCTTCTACCCAAATCTGGAGGTTCTGCTAAAGTAACAATCGCATTGTCTAATGGTAATGTTTTGAAAATTCCCGTGGAAAGTTGTAATATATCAGAACAACTAACAAAAAGCAATGCGTGGAA
This sequence comes from Acarapis woodi, assembly GCA_023170135.1. Lineage (NCBI taxonomy): Eukaryota > Metazoa > Arthropoda > Arachnida > Trombidiformes > Tarsonemidae > Acarapis > Acarapis woodi. The sequence goes on from BLXL01010140.1 coordinate 39,981, forward strand.
GAGTGTAGATGAAAAACAGCCTAGGCGAAAAGATTCAAAAGGAAAAAAGTAAGTCCCAATCATATACAAATTATGGGGATTTTCGGAATTGAAAGAAAACTTTCGAATTCAGGTTTTTTTTCAAATTAATTTATTGATTTATTTTGATTTCATTTTGGTTTTTTGTTTTTGTGTGAAATTTCGAAATGTATAATTCATGTTTTTATTATATATACATATTTTCTCTAGATGTTTTTTCAAGTAGAAATCAATGTTAATCAGATTTCCATATACAAATTAGAGAATATTTACCCTAATACTCTAGATAGAAAAAATAGTTTGTAATTTTTATTTATTATCGAACATTCCTGTATAATTTAATTCAAATGATTTATTAAGTGCTCAGTAAAAAATTATTGTTTTCTTTACTTTAAAAGCTTGTTTTTTTTTATTATAATCCTAAATTAATTTATAATTTATTTTCTTTTTTCTCATTTTTTACCCATGCAAACCAATAATTTTTTGTATTGAATATTAATTTACACCTTTGTGCATCTTGTATATGTTTAAATTGTTCAATCGAAAAATTCAATTCATATTATTTTTTTTTAAACATTCACAATTCTTATCTTTGACTATTTTAGACTTAGTAAAAAGAAGCGAGCCAGCAAAAAAGAAATAATAATTGAAAAACACAAAAGATTATCTATAATGAATGAAGAAGAAAATGAGGATGATTGCGGAATTTCGATTAAAATTGATGCCCCAACACCTATTTGTTCAACGCCGGTAGGGCCAAGATCTGGATCTAATTATGTTTAATCTATTGAAGATTTTTAATTTTTTAAGATAATATTAATAGTTAAAAATTCTTATAATTTCAATGATAAAATATACTTTAGAATTACTGAGATTTTCTTTTTTTTTTTTATTCCCATTATTTTTTAAGCTCCAAATCGTGACTGACCTAATCAAACCCATCGAAAAACCTGAACGATACTGAAACCATAATTTTCCATCTCTTTTATTGAACCAAAATTTGGTATTCCCTTGATAATAATTTCTCATTCCGATTATTTCCTTGACTATCCATTTTTTTCTTTTATTCCTCTAAACCGATAGTGATTCACACGTTCAACTTTGAATTTTGCATGGCACATACAAACCACTCGATCTGTCCTAATTATAGAATGCCTATAATTAATCATATTTTATCAATCCATCAATGACTATGCATTTTCGAAAAGTTTTTTTTGCTTGTTAAGTAATCCCTAAACACGGAAATTGTCGACACTAATAAAATTAGTTACTGATGCATTTAGCCTTCCTTATTTTTTCGTTCCAACCTAGAAATTAATATCTAGAACTTTTTCAAACACATGCTTTTTTTGAGTCGACTTATGTATAAAATTTCTACACAAAAATTTCAATAACCAAATCTGTTTAAAATTTTAACAAAATATAAATACAAAATTTGCAAATTTCAAAATATATCTTATAAATATTTGTTATTGTAAAATGCAAATGTCAAATTTGAATTGACATACTTTGTTAATCTATTCATAAATTTATTGATAATCAAGCAAATATTCTTAAAATGCTAATTTAGAGATTAATTTATTTATAGGTATGAAAAAATTTTTATTTTTACCAATTAGTTATTTTTCTTTATAGATTCATAATTTCTCACATAAATACATAATTTCATTTGATTATCAATTTTTTTAGCGTACAATCTCATATTGTAGATGAGCTTATAGAAAATTTTTCTAAGAATAATGAGATCATGAAATTGAACAAAAAAAATTACAATCATTTATTATGAATAATATATAATCAATCAAGAAAAAATTAGAAAATCAAAAATTATATTCATTAGTAGTAGATCAAGTAATTTCAAATGAAAAAAACAGGAATAGCTTGACAACGAGCTAGAAATCAATTTTTCTTTTCATAGGA
>BLXL01010141.1:0-23901 GCA_023170135.1 Acarapis woodi
CATTTAAAAGTCAAATTATTATTTTATAAATATAAAAAAAAAAACTTTAAGTCTGATTTAGAAATTCTACCATAGGACATAACAAACCATTTTACAGGTATAATGAAATAATTCTATAATATTATAATAAAAAACTAATTAAACAGAAATTAGTGTGATTTAAATCATTTTATAGTTTTGTTAGAAAAAATCTATTTTAATGATTTACACTAATGAATTTTTTCAGTTAATTTACAATAGGTAATAATTTATTGAAAAATTGTCAAATCTATTTTAGCATTTCAGAATATAAATTTTTACTAGATATATTCAATTTATAAAAATCAAGTAACAACAAAAGTGTTATCATAATTGAAATATAATAAATTATTTTTTATTTATATTTTTTTAATTATTTTAAATCATATCTAAATTTTGAAATCTAGATAAAAAAAAAAAGTTAAAAAAATTCTAGCTTTTGGTTTTTATCAAATTTCACATTCTTTTTAAATGTGTAAATAATTTGCCGATTTTTTGTTTTAAAAAATAATGACCTAAGATATTCGATTAGAAAAACTATCAAACTTTTCTTCATTCTACAGAATTTAAAATCCTTAAGAATATCTTACATTAGTTCACTTTAATTTTATATCATTTCTTATGAATTCAAGCTAAATTTTCGATTTTTTAGTTATAACTTAATTATGACAAAGCTTAAAAAAAAAAAAAAAATAAGAACATTAATTGAAAAAAAAATCTGTTTTGATTGCAGTGTCAAATCAAAAAATTAAATAGCTTAGTTCAAAACAAGTGCATTTTATCTTGCCTATATGTCAATTTTGTAGGTTTTATTAAAATAAAAGAGATTTTTCTTGGGTTCTGATTAGAAATATATAAATATTCTAGAAATTTTTTTTTAATCACTTTCCTAACAACTCCCTATTGAACCAGTTACAAAAATTTATATTAATTTTTGTAAACTTATATCGAAACTTGAATTATAGGGTCACCCTCAAAAATTGAATAGTTTCATCTATTTAGCATCTAAACTTTATACTCTTTTCTCATATCTAAGAGAAAGAATGATTGCCGATAAAAAATAATATTATAGCTTTAAACTTTAAGTATTAAATATTAATACTTAATTTTGTGATCACTTTATTCATTCTGCATAACTAAAATCCAAATGTAAAAAGTTAAATTTCTGTTTAATGGGTAAATAAATTTCTATTTTCTGATTTAGTATTTTTTTCTTTTNNTTTTTATTATAATATTATAGAATTATTTCATTATACCTGTAAAATGGTTTGTTATGTCCTATGGTAGAATTTCTAAATCAGACTTAAAGTTTTTTTTTTTATATTTATAAAATAATAATTTGACTTTTAAATGAAGTTTATTTTTTACTAAAATGATTTGAATTGCATAATTTTTCGCCATATTTTAATTGTATTTTTTTGTTATGTAATCGCTAATTAGAATCTCAAGAAATCATATTATAAAAACCACATTTTAAGATGATCTTCATGAATGATTTGTGTAAAATTTTTTTGACAATCAGTCGATATTTTAAATTGTCAAAAAAGAACTCGATATGCATAATGAGTTGAATTCATTTATGCGGTTTGTTCTATAATTATCGATTCTTGTTAAATTGAGCAGATTCTGTTGAATATGATATTTTATTCAAGTTCTGTCCGCAAATGCGAAAATTTCTTCCTGAATAATTCGTTATTCTCGATACCGAGACAAAGAACTGTTTTGTCTTACATCAAAAATAATAAACCCATTAGGATCATATTCTATATATTTTTCTATATAGCAAAAATAAATATATCGAAAAGATGTTCTAAAGGAAATTAATAACTAAGAAATTAAATTAGTTCAAGATTAATCTACAGAAACTCAAACAATTTTTATTTACTAAGTACAAAGGTTTGAGTATTCCAATTTTATTAGCATGCAAATTTGATTTCGATTTTTATACCATTCACTTAATGAACAGCGATAATTTTATCACAAAAGCAAAATTTATAAAAATTCGAATTATTAAATCATCAAAGCAATTTCAACTTCAATAATTTAGAATTTTTGATCTGTTTATTTGGAACATATGCTTGAAATTAAATTTTAATAATTTATTAATTTTTTTCAGCTTATTTTTACCAAAAATTTTAAATTTTTGTTAAATCTAATTATCAAATAATTGAATATAGAAATATAAAAAAAAATTGTGAAAAAACAATAGCAGTGAGTTTAAGTCTGCAAATGAATTAGTAGGTATCAAATGGCTTTAGATTTTAGCAATCGAACACATAGTAAAGCTATTTTGTACTATACATTGAATCGTAAAAAAAGACTAATCAGCAAAAGACGGATCCATACCTATCATATCGTAGCAAATATATTTAACTTAAGAATTTGCGAGGACTTATAACAACTTAAAGCTATTTAAATTTCATTGTTGATTTTTTTATTTAAAATTTCATCTATTGATTAAGAAAAAGTTCTTTTCAAATAAGTATAGGTAATTAAAATATATATTTTATTTTAGACGTAAAATACAATGAACTTATATGTTCAAATTCTTTTTAAAGTAAAACTAGATTTTTTATTTTTATGATTGCAAATGTCAAACAAGCTAAATTGTTCCTTTAAAAAAGATGAAGTTAAAAATAAAATTTAATTAGAAATTAGGAAAAATTTTGAATGTATTTTTATTATTTACTAAAAATGAATAAAATCAAAATTTTTTCTTAAATAAAACACAATTGTATTTCAAAAAAATTAATTTCAAGATTGTAAATTCGTTTACTTGAATATTCAATTTTTAGAAGAATAAGATTATCAATGAGGCAAATTTTTCATATTTTTTATTTCTTTTTTTATTTCTTATCTTCAACGAAATGCTTTTATTTTAAGATTAATTTTTTGACTTAGATTTAGTCCTTAGATAACCAATTAAGTTATTAAATTACTGATAAATTTTTGTTCTTAAGCAAATAAACAGAACATTGATGAAAAAAATAATGTAAAAGCAAAAAAATAAACTAATCGGCAAAAATTGAGTATAAATTTCCAATTTACAATTATTGATATATTAGTATCAATTAACACATAAATGTGACCAAATAATTTGATATAATCATTTCTCAAACATGATAATAAAAACAAGAGAAAGAAATTATATTCATCATCTCAATCTGCAAAGTTTTTGATGAATTTGAATTTTGAATAAAAATTTATGTAAGCATAAAATTGACTTTTTCTCCATGTGTGTATGTCTTATCGAAAAGCTTAAAAATTTCTTTATGCAAAAATTTTCGTTTTAATAAAATTTGTATATATGTGGTAAAAAAAAACAACATTCGATTTGAATATTAAAACGTATTTCGCAAAAATATATTTAATAGAAATCGATTAGAAATACTGAGCTAAACATTATTAATAATCTATAATTTTCTAAGTAACCTTTTTTTTGAGTGGCTATGTCCGATAAAAATATTGAAATTCACATAATACTAAATATTCTTAAGAAAATGCAGTTAATTTGACGATTCAATAATTGTGAAACTGAACATCATTTTTCAAATTGAATACAACATAATTTTACCCCTCATTTTTGATACAGAATCAACCATTATATTATTCGAAGTGATTTTTGACAGATTATTTTCAACATTTTATATTTAATCATAAAAAATAATAATATTGACTTAAAAATCTAATCATAGTTCATCAAGTCAATCAATTTGAAAATTTTAAAAAGTTGTTTTCAATTGTGTTTTTACCATTGCAAAAATAAATAAAAAAAAATAAATAATTTAATTACGGTAGCATAAAATTTTTATAATCTGAACATTGAAATTCTAAGACTTTTTGATATTACATAAACAGATTTTTAGAAAATAAAATAGTAGAACATGCAAATTTTTTTAAACAACTATGCATAAAATTTGTTTAAAATTATAACTTTTTAAAACAAACCTTTCGACCATACTATTCGAATGCAAAAAAAAATAAAAAATGTATCAAAAAATCACTCTAGAATATCTTATCGCAATATTTTTATCATGTTATTAGTAAAAAATTTATATTTTTCGTGAATTGCTTTTTTTATATGCATCAAAATTTTGGCATTTGATCTACTTTAACAGTTATAAAAAAGATTTTTCACACATATACGCACCGTATTAAAAAACGTGCATGTTTCTTCGACATATAGACTATATGAAACAATGGATTATGAGTTGGAAAATTAAAAACAAAATTGTGAATCATAATGTACTTATCAAATCAACAATGTAAAATTTATAAAATTTTTTCTACACTTTTATCAAAAGCTCAAAAAATCTTTGTCACAATTATATTGGTACGTGAAATTCTTATCAAATGTGCATTATTAGAGACTTAAAAAATTACTTCGTTTGGGATCTTTTAGTAAATATCTGAAAATTGTTTGCTTCGACGATATAGCAAAAATAGTGTGACATTACATGATAAAAAAAATTAGATTTGATCAAAAACTATACTGAAGAATTTTAAGTTTCTTTGATCAAAATTTTTTCAGAAATAAATGACTAAGCGACAATAATTATAAACTAAAAGATTATAGAGATTATAGTAGGTCAGTGCCACACGACCAAAAAAATATGTAAATTCAAAACAAAAATTTTTGTATATGCAGTTAAAAGATAATTAAGATTATGGGCCAAAATTTTTCATTTGCAAAGTAGAATAATTTACATTATATATTTTTATATTTTTATTCATTCTAGTTTTTCAAATTTGATATGTCAAATTCTAATAAGTGGTCACAAGAAGATTTTTAACTTTATGCTTTTTTTATCTATTTAAATATTATTTAATTTTCTATGCTATAAAACTATACAAACTAGTTTGAAATTTAATTTGTAGATGTATCAATTTAAATCATTAATTCATAGCTTCAATAAAATTATAAATCTTAAACATAAATTTTGATTTTTAAATTTTGATTAATTAGCAATGTATATAATAAATTTGAACGAGTACAATATTTAAAGAGATGTTTGCAAATACTTAATTAAGAACAATTTTCGTCAAAAATTGTACAGACGCAAACAATAAGAATTTTACTGCTAAGAAAATTTTTGTTGAAAAATCAGATAAATTTAAATTATTTTGAATTTAATTCATATTTTTATTATTAGACATTGTTAAATAAATTCACGAAACGAACATACAATACTTAATATTTCTCATAAATTTTTTCAGGCTCTTTTAATCTATTATGAATGAATCTAATAACATATATTTTTTTTTCACGTATTGCTTTTAAATTTTTCGTTCCAAGATTTGATGCTAAATTTTTTCAAAACATTGGATGTTATTACAATAAATTTTTACTAGCGATTAATACTGTGAGATCGAAATTCAATTTTTTGGTAGAAAAATCTAAATTGTGATAAATTCATATTTGAGAATTTACTTTTGAAAAGCAATCTGTTCCACAATCTTATTGATTTTTCTAATTCTTTTTATCTATTTATTCAACATATAAAAACAAAAGTTAACTTACACCTATAATATAATAATAAAAAGTAAACAACTTTGTTATTATCGTTCAAAATAAAAAAAAATGTACCAGCTCAGGTTCATAATTGTTAGACAGACAAATAATCTTCAGAATTGTTCGAATTATTTTTAAATAATTAACAAGTAATTCGGTATTTTTTTTTTGCGAAAGTGTAAGATTTAAACATTTTATTGTATATTTTATTTTTGTTCTAAAGCTTTATATTTAAATAGCAAATTATAAAATATTTCAAACGAGGATTAATTAAAAATATTCAAAAACTAAGATTGCGTGAAAATAAAATGAACAATTGAATATTTTTCACCCTAAAACATTTTTATTCCGTATCAATTTTAAAAGGATAGATTAGAATTCTATTAATTTGAATAATTTTTTTTTTTCATTTCAAATAATATTTAAATTAAAAAATTTTAATTCAAATATTGTCGTCACGTGAGTAAATTTGAATATTCATAAATTTAAAAAATTAAGTTTATTTATATTGCGGCAATTTTTGAGCGTAATAAATTTTAAAAAATGATAAAATATTTAAATCTGTAAATCATTTAAAATTAATTGCATATCTCTTTAATGTTAATATTATATCATATCCAAAATTTTATTCTGGATTCAATATATTAAACATCTCAAGTTAAAATTATTGAGGTTTTGGTAAAAATGTATTAAAATTTCAAAGTGAAATTAAATATAAAATAAAATTGAATTCTTTTTCTTTAGCAAAATCAATGCATCATCCAGAAAAAGCTAACTTTATCAAAAAAAATTTTTGAAAATTTTTGAATTTTACTAAGTCCCAATCAAAAATTTTTTTATTGCGAGCGTACAAATATACGCCATTTTACTTACTGGTTACTAAGCGGTATGCATACTTTGCTGGCAATTTGATTTTATATTTAACAATCCTTTTAAAGAAAATCGTTTTTATTATATTATTCGATTCAATGAATGTTTTGGTCTATCATAAGAGTCAAATATTTTACCAAACACGCACTATTCACTGATTTAGTGATACAGATTTAATAGTTTTTTTTTGATTCGAAATGAGATAGGTTCATAAATCTATCGCGACATTGATCAAGAATAAGCCTTGATCATCTTTTGCAACGAAAAATATTCAATATGTCTTTTACTTATTTGGCTAATTTACTTGATACCGAATATGCTAGCATTAAACAAGTAAAAATAAATCAAATCCAAAATATTTAAGTTACTCATACAGCCACCAGCTTTACACCTTTGAACATCATCAAAAAATGATCATCAATTTAAATCTATTCATTATTACGCTTAACTGTCAAGCAATTTTTACTTCCTATTTTATAATTTTTTTTGCTTAAACTCTATTTTTTAAAACCTACCTATATAAAATAGTTTTAAAATCTCTTATCTCTTATTAGGGTACGTTTCAATTGCTTGCAAACCTCTCTTCGCCTCATTCATACTCTGAGAATATACAATTTTGTGCATACAAATTTTTGTTAAAATAAATACGAACGTTTTAATTTTTAGATTTTTTGTGCTTTATAAATTTGAATGAAAATCCATATGTCTCAATCTTTCGCCCTAAATTTCATTCAAATTTTTTTGCATATTCGAAATTTTCTCTTACAGAAATTTAATCATTATATACACTATTGAATGCAAAACATGAAATTAAATCAATTTTCAGAATCTTTGTAATCATACGCTGCATATCTTCACAAGCTAAATAGATGAACGCTTTATTTCATATCATTATTTCCTTTTCCTTTTAACTTTGCACTATTTTTTCAGCTAAAAGATATTCCATAAAAATTTATTTTAAAATTTATTATTTATATATATATTATGGATTAAATTCATGATATATTTTATTCATTGTTATTTAATTACTTCTGTATTTGATTTTTCAAATAGACTTTTAGCTTAATATTACTGATAAATAAAAGTTTCAAAGTTTAAAATTTCAAAATAAATTTTTTTTCTTCAAATATCTTAATGAAAATTCTAATTTAAAATTTTTTGAGACTTTTATATTAAGTTGATTTTTGTTTCGCAATCATTCGCTTATAAATATAGAATAATTGAATTTTTTTTTAAATTTTAAAAATTTTTCGCTCGGTTTACGATAAACGAACGCTTTTATTTGTATAATATAATTAATAAAATCATTAATTTTTTTTAAGTCTGTCATTACCGGGCCACGAATCAAAATTTAAAATTGCAGTAAGGTGTTAAATATAAAATTACTGTGCACTCAAATATTTGAATGAAAATTTATTTATAATAAAATGATAATTAATTTTGCTTAGAATTTTTATTAAAATTGAAATTTGAAAAAATATTAGATTGAAAATTAAAAAAAAAAATTTAGGTAAAGTTCTAGGAAATCGAAAGTGAAATCCATTTGAAATTTTAACTCAAAAATAATGTGATTTACATTATTGAATTAGAATTTTGAGTTAAAAACACCGAACTATAAAATTGATAAGAAAATACAATGCAATAAATTGATTAGGCGTAGATAAGATTCATATTTAAGATACTAAAAATTGTTCAAAAAAAAATGATCGTTCAATTTTGGTCATTTTGTAATTATGGATATTATACATCATTTATTTTTAATTTTCATAAAATAAACACTGCGTTACAAATGTGATTATAAAAATAAAAATTATAAATTATATCTTATCTTGTCTGATTATTTTCTATTCCAAATATCTAACTCACAATCAAAAATGATTGACTTTAATGATGAGCAAATTGTATTGGATTGCATTAAGAAATTTTCCAGCATTTATCAGTGTTATTAATTTTCTGCAATTTATTTTGTTTTGATCATTTAAGCAGAATGAATTTGAGTAACGTGAATACCTTTATCAGTATATTTTTTAGAAAATTTTCACTTGGTTTACTTAATTTGGGTTCGATTTGCGTCTAATTAGATTCTATAAATTTTTTTTGGATAAGTTGTATTTGCTCTATTCACTTTATTGGTTTGTAAACTTATTCAGTGTATAAAATTTTTTGCAAAGTATATCTTATTAGATATTTTATATATTTCCACTTTAATTTGAATCTTGTCAATCAATTGAAATAATTTTTCTTAGTTTCGATTATTAATTAAGCTTGAAAAATTATAAATATATAAAATATAATACTCATTGATGAGAAAATTATCATAGACACTCTTTAGCACTCAATTTAATAGCGATTCCCAAAAAATTTTAAAGTTATAACTTATAAATCTATGAACAAAAAATTTATTTAGTGCTTGAAAAATTAACCAAAAGTCTGTTATTTTTTGAATTATAGAACATTATTTAGAAACAGAAAAAAATCAGATTAGCATGAAATCATTGTTATGAAATAACAATAGTCTAATTTGCAGAATGCAATTAACTTATTAGAGAACAAGATATAAAGCTTGAGAAAATAATCGATATTTTGACAGCGTTTGGTAACTCAAATTCATATTAACTACGCAAATCGATCTAAATGCATGTAACATTAGTCTATTAAATTTACATTCATATGTGATTTCAAATTGATGCGTTTATCGATGACTATTTAATGTTCGAAAAATGCACAAATTTTCATTACAATGTCCTTGTGATAGGTGAGCTTGATCGAATTCAACAATTTCACTTTCTCTATAGATCACCACATACATATAAGTAAATTGGTTTTTGATGTTCGTTTTATCAAGATGTTTATAAGATCATATTCTCGGACTGAATCGGAAATCAGTTATCTGAAGTCTATTTAGTGATTCTAAAGTTTTTTGCTTTCATAAAAACTTCTGTTCAAATAATTTTTGTGCAGTAAATATGGTTCGAATCATGAATAACAAATGAGTTTTTTAAAATACAAATCAAAAACTTTTTATCAGAAAATGACCGGCAGATAAAATAATATAATAAAATGATATGTATATGAATTGAAGATGATAATTATCAAGTTGATATAATAAAGATTACATAATTTATTTAATCACTTTAGATTTTACTGGCGTTAAATTTTAAGGAATTCGTATTTTGATTTTTGTCAACTAAAATATTATTTTTTTCTATTAATATAGTAGCGAATAATTTTGTTCGAAAAACGATCGAAAAAAATTTTAAAAAGTGTATGGCAAACATTCACTTATTTTATTATCTCGATGAAAAATTAAATTTTGATACATAAATATAATATAAAAAAAATTTTCTCATTTTTTTTATTTAACTAATAATTGCATTTATAAATAATAATCAAAAACATGGCTATTATAACTACTACTGATTTTGCATAGTGCACACATATTTTTTTATGTTAAATTGAATCATTTTCAAGATTTCTTAACTTCAATTTTATCATTATTCACCGTATTTTTTTCGCTTTTGATTTATTTGATAATTTTAAATGCGAAAAATGTTTTTTAAGAGAAAAAAAGATGAATTTAAGAACTTATGCTTTTATAGTGATAATGTAGAGCCAAAAGTATAATAAGAAACAAAAATTTTTTAAACTCAAAATCCTACTATTCTGTTGATCATTTCGGTCAGTGATTTCTCAATAGTGAAAAAATTGTACATCTTTTAGAGAAAATTGTATTGTCTGTTACTATTCATTGTCTCTCTAGGGGTAAATATAGATTTATTATATATCTAAATATTATTCACATCTTTTATCATTGTTGATCAACATTCTCATTTTAAATGATATTTATTCTCGTTTTTATCATTCAATTTTTCGCTACATTAAATATGAAAAAAAATTTTAGGCTAGTGGCTTGTTAAATTTATTAAATGGACAGCAAATTACTGACATAATTTTGACGAAATTGCTCATGTATTACCAAATTAATCTGAAAATGAATAGTTTTTAATTTGAATTAAATTTTAACTGAAATTAAAATCACCACCAAATATTATTGGTCTTATTTTAATTTAATTTAAAAAAATATATAAATAATAAAATTTGAAAAAAGAGAAAAAGATAGTCAGAGATAAAAAAAAATAAAACAATCAAAAGAAAATGAGTAATCGAACAAAAATGAATTATCTAGCTCTTAAATTTTTAAATAGACGCGAATATTGTCTTGATCTCATTCTCTCTCTTTCTGGTTTCAATCAAAAATAAAAGACTCAAAAAGAAATAAAAAAAAGAACAATTTCCTTTTTTTTTTTTTTTTGCGCAAGATTTTTAATTCACTAAATTGAAAATTGTAAATGATGTAAAACATTGAAAAAAAAAAAATATATTTGGCTATCTATACATTTTTTTATCTTCAACATGAAAAAAAGCAATATTATCACTTTAGCATATAAAAAAGTATTTTTTTCGATGTATAAATTATTTTTGTTAACCACCATAAAACATTAGGGCAATATAAAAAATTCAGTTTGAGCACAGAAATCTAAATTTTTTGAGAATCAAGAGGGACTGTGTGTCACAAAGAAAAAATAAAATAAGTGCGAAATTTCGAGTTAGATTTGAAAAAAATTTGAAATCAAAAAATATTTTATCAAAAATTTTATTGAAAAGATCTTACATAAAAATAAAAACTCGAAATCAAAAAAAAAAAAAAAGATTAGTTTAAGATAAATTAGCGGAGTTTTAACAACGAAGATAAAAAAATTTTATATGTGAATAATTATTTGTATTACGAAAATATCTAGTCGTGAAATTGAATTAATTGTAATTGACTTCGAACAATGTTTCTATAATTAATTCGTTAGAGTGAGATATAAAAGATGTATTCAAAAATTGTAACTATAATTAAAAGGCAAAAAGAATTTTAAGAGAGAAAAAAAAATCAAATGAATTGATTTGCAAACAATGAAATCGTAATGAATGAATTTTCTCTATTTAAAATTTTTTGAATCGAAACATTTTAAAATATTAAAAAAAAAAATGAATTGAAGGTGAATTGTCTCAAACATTTGAAAAACAGTGTTTTATTTTATAAAATTTTTAGAATTCTAATATGAACATTTATATTTAAATAAAGTTGAAAGTGTAATCATATCAAATTTTTTAAGTAGTGTTAGTTTACGCAAACGCACACAAATGAGATCATTTCTAATAAAAATGCCTCAATTAAAAATCGAAATATATATTTTTAGTTGCAAAATGATCTCTTTGATCTGTGTTTCTCACGTTTTTTTTTTGTTATAAATTTTTTCAGATTCAAATTGACTCGAATATCTCAAACCATTATTTGTATAATACAGATTCTAATCGACTAGCCATCTCGGAATTAATTTTATTTTCGCGTTTTTCAATAGATCCTGCCAAAGTAGTAATTCATCATCTTAACTTTGTATATATTCGATAAATTCTTCAAGATATAAATTTAATTTTTTTTGTTGCTAGTAAGAAACACAAAATTATTACTCTGAAAAAGTAAATTTGTTAAAATACTCAAAATTCAATAGAATCGAAACAGTACAAATGATAAAAAATGTGAATTAAATTTAATTTTTAATATAATCAATCAATTAAATATAAGATTAACATAGCCAGAATGTATTTCCAATGTGAGAAACAGAGTGAATATGGATAGAAAAAAATTGAATAAATTTATGAAAAAAGCAAACAAAAATAAAAACCACAAAATGAGAAACTCTTACTTCATTTTTCTGAAACGATAAGCCATAAACATTTTGACCAATAAAAAAAAAAATTTTAGTTTTTTTATACTTGTAAAATTGCTTGTAAATTTTGTTGATCGTCACATGATTTGTAAAGAAATGATGAAATTAAAGAGATTTAGAATATTATACTAAGTATTTAAGATGCTTAATCAATTCAATGAAATTCATATGAAGAGAAATAAGATAATTTTTTTTTGATTGATCATTCAAGTTTAACGCTTTTAAATCGGATTAACGAAAGTAAAAGTCAATCCAAAACATTTTTTTTAAATAATAATTTTGTTTCAATTTGACTTGATGATGTGTTTTTCCAATATATCTTTGATATTTTTATAAAATGTTATCTGAAAATATTATTTATAAAGTTTTATATATCCTTGGTATCATGATTTTTTTTTTAAAATAAATGCGTTTTATCAAAATTAAGATTTCTAAAATTTTGATTTATTTACAAACTATTAGATAAAAAAAGGCAATATTTTCCCTTTGTTCTAATAAGTAATTTGAAAAAAAAAATTCTGAAATCATAGAATAAAAACTAAAAGAAATCCTAACGGAGAGTGCATAATTGAAATAAAAACATACAAAATTGATTAAAAGAAACTGTTCGAATCAGCAAATTTCATTGGTTTTTGATGACAAATACTAAAAATCATAATTGCATTTAATTGATGACAAATAAAGCGCTAAAAGAAAAGATCATTTTTGATGTAAGCTATCTGATTTAATCCGCTTTTAGTCTTTGTTAATTTATTCAAAAAAAAAATTATTAACTAGGTCAACATTAGAAGTAAATATTTTCGTTTTTTTTTTTCTGTCAAAAAATTTCATTAGACTTTTATTATCGAAAAAAAAACAATGTTTAAAAGCTTTTTATTCAAAATTTAAAGTATAATTCGACCAATTTTAATTTTATTAAGTTTTATAATAAACTAATTAAATTATTGTAAAGTATTATATTTTTAATCTTGAACAGCTATAATAGATAATACTAAGAAACTTCTTAGTTTGCAAAAAAAAATTGAAGCAATAAATTTTTTACTTATAGGTTTTTTTTGAAATTTTATTTTTTTCTCTAACTGTTTACTAGATGGACTTGAGAAAAAATTTTTATTAACAAAATTTTTGTTCGTAAAATAAGATTGATTATTTATATTTACAATATTAGGACAAAAAATTTTGATAAATTTGACCGCAAATAGCTTTTTTGATATGTATGTTTTGAGGAAAATTTTATTCACATCCTATACGATACATGTGAAAATATTTAGCCATTTAATTATGCAATTAGAAAGTACTAGTACTCATTAAAAAAATGAACATCCTTTACTATTATTAAAAATATTCTATTATTTAATAAATAGAACCACATTATTGAAAAAACATTATTCATTCATAAAATAAAACCACTCTTGAAATATATTGTAAAGCAATATTTTCTTTTAATATTACTGGACCTAAAATATCAAGAAATCGAATCGATTTTGTTAAGATTTCTAAAAAAAGAATTCGTTTTTATAGATCACAGAATACTAATACTTCAATAAAAATGCAAAAGAAATGAATCTTTTTTTTTTTTATTTTACTATCAAAACAATTAATCACCATCTTTATTTTGGGTAACAAATTCACAAATTTTATATAAAAATTTCTTTGTGCATATCGAGATAATATTATATCTAATTGAATAATATCAAAATTTTGAAGTTCTAATATGAACTAAATCCACTCTGACTATTAAATTGTATAAAAATCGATCAAAATTGGTTAAATAAATCTAAATTACGTGCAATCTAAAATTAAAAAAATTATTCGAATCGAAAAAAGCATTAAATTTTTTAGTGACCTGAGTTTTTTGAAATACTATTTTTTGATGAAAATGTGAATTACTATTCTTTTTTTCCAATTCTCCGTGAACATTTTAACAAAAATTTTTAATTTTGTTTGAAAAAAAAACTTCTTTAATTTGTAGTAAAAAAAGGCGATCAATTTTGTATCCATTTAGATTGAAAAAGTGAATTTTTTATATTTATCAACATAAGATTTTCTATCGTAATTCCCTAATATCGATTGATTGTTCTACATTTATCTTCATAATATTAGTTTTTTTCGACCTTAATTACTTTGCGAGAAATATTTGCATCTAAAGAAAAATATGAATTATCTAAAAAATCAAAACTATGAATATAATTCTAAATTTGAAATTTTTTCTTATTTTATTCTCTTAGAAATCATTTTTTAATTTTAATTATAAAATCAAGTCTATTTTTTAGTGTGATTTTATTTCATATTATACATTTTATAAATTTTATAAGATTGTCAAGATAAATTTAAAAATAAAGAGCAAACGCAACGAGTTGTTTAAAAATTTTAGTGATTTTTTAAAAGCGCCTTTTTTTTAAACTGACCAATAAGCGAATTAGAATAAAGGAACAAATAACCTAAATTTTCATCCGAATTCTTGATTACGATACCAGTATATTTATTTTCAATTTTCTCAATAAATAATTTACAATAAGAAAGATTTATAATTCAATTTGGAATATATTCAAAATATTTCATAATGATTCTATATATTATATATATATATATATAAACTCAGTATCAAAAAACGTTTTCAATATTTATTTGTAAGAATAATTTTTGAATCGAAAAATATAATTTACTTAATAATTTTAGTTATTTATATTGAGTGCAAAATTCATTTAACGATCATTTTGGTTGATTTCTAAAACAAAATCAACTTTCTTTGATTAAGTTTTTGCATTGAGTTGTGTTTGATTTTTTTTCAAAATTATCTGATATGATAAATGAAAAATTTTAAAATTCTAAATATTTAATCCATACTGATTAATATTTGAACTTATTCTTGGTAAATTCTTACTAAAAGTCATGCGGAAAATTTTCATTTCACTGTAAACATATTACATAATTTTTTTCTTAAATAAAATCAGCAAAATCGATAATTAAGAATTAAAATCAACAAAAAATTAGTAGTAAAATAATACACTTAAATTTGATTATTGGGAGTAATGTAAAAAAAATAAATAATTATTTTTATCAAATAAATATTTGAAAGTAACTACTAAAAACACAGTCACTTGTTAAAATTTACTTAAAAAGAAAAAACTTGTTAAATTCAATTACATGTTGCTCATATCAAAAATGACAATAGATATTAAAAATGAGATTCCATAAATTAATAAAAAAATATATTCTAAATAAAGATTTGAAAAAAAAATGAATTTTGAATGATTACAAACATATTTTTAGAAACATCAAGATAGTTAAATAAAAAAGAAAGAGAATGAATTCATTGAAAAAATAAAGCATTAATTCATTTAATATTATAATTGAATATATCAAATGAAGAATGGTGTACAAAATTTAGGGCACTCAAGAGAATCGATCTCAACCTTCTTCCGAGACACATTAATATTTTAAAGCTTATTCTAACTTAAAGATCCAATTTTAAAATCGAAGGTATCTCATTATCATCAACGATTTCAAACTTTTCATTTTCCGAAGAATCTGAAACTTCTTCTTGTTTACCAACAGTTTCTTCAACTTCAAATTTATTTTTCTGATCATCTAATTCATGATTATCATGTCTGAAATCTAACTGTTCAACTTCTTGTACTTTTCGCTTTATTTTCGAGTCTTTTGCTGACTTCGATTTTTTTGTTTGCTTCTCTGATTTATTTATTATATCATCTTTCGTTTTGTGTGCGTAGAGTGGAACGAATGATGCAAAGAAGCCTACATCTTCTGTAAGATTGGGTAACAACCAGAAATGATGTTTACCAAATGTTAGGGTCCAAATCACAATAAAAAGAATACCTTTAACTAAAATATATTAAGAAAAAAATAATAAATTGAATGTTTTAAAATATTTTTTTTTTTAAAAAATGAATGAAACAAACTTATCGCTAGACCAATTATGAATAAAATGAAAGATGCAGCTGCAAGACTTAAATAGTAGACAATATCACGAAGAATGCTAGGCCATAATGGGAATAAACAAATACCAACAACGCCGATTACGAGCAAAAAACCGAAAATCCATGACCTTATTGACACTGGCTCATAGAGCCAAACATATGGTTCATTTGAATCGATCACAATTTGAGTCATATGAATATCTAGTTTAATTTTTTTCTTTTCTTTTTTCTTTTCTTTTTTATCATCCGATTCATCACCTTTTTTCTTATCAGTCTTTTTTTTACTTAAACTTGAATCCGTAGCATTACCATCATCCACATCTTTCACTTTTTTTTTATCTTTGACTACAATCTTACTTGCCCGATGAAAAAATCGATGTTCTAACATAATGTTCAAAAAGTCAACTACAGATTTTCGATTTGCAAATATAACCTCATTTTGATCATTTGTTGATGAATTTGAGGCCCATTTGGAGTCAAGTAGGCAATCGATTGCTTTAGATGCTAATAAAATTAAAAGGAAGCATTTATTTATTTGTCTAACATTCTTTAAAACAAATGTCTGGTATTTTAAAAACACTTACCAATAAAATAATCCACTTTATCTCTCAAAAGAGTAGTGCTTTTATTAGGTAAATTGTTTCGCAAATATTTTGCTACATCGTATTCTAATTTATTCGGTTTGTCTTCATTTTTTGCAACCTCATTGGCAGTCGCTTCATTCTAAGAAATAAAGAAAAAATTAAGAATAATATCGATAAATTATTCGAAATAAAATTGTACAGAAAAATGATGAAAAAGCAAAAAGAATGTATTTTATAGATATAGAAATTAAGAGTATCAATTAATCAGCATTTCAAAAATTGAAATTAATGCATGTGAAGCGGTTGCAATACACGTCATCACTTTTTTTTTTTTTGAAAGTAACTGATTAATGAAAATCAAATTTTTTTTAGATAATTTAACTAAACAAAATTCATAATCGAAATACTAATTATAAAAATCGTTATTTTATTAAAAATGAAAAGATTTGATTTTATAAAATTTTATGTTGAAAAAAAAATTACCTCTTTTCTTTTACGAAGTGATTTCTTACGATCGGCCATCTTATCAAGAGTTTAATCGATGTTCGACCGTTTATCTATCTTTAATTTGAGTAAGATCTTCGTTCTAATAAACGAAAAATAATAATTAAATAATATTTTTTGAACAAATTTTCTAATAAAAATGTTGTTAATATTTATTTAACAGATTCATATATATTTAAATTTCCTAGTAATTAAAATTGATACTTTTTTAATCTCGAATCAAAACTTAAGATATTAAAAAATTATTTTCTTATTTACGATGTCTAATCGATTTATAGAAAGTATTTTTTGATCCCACAAAAATAAAAATACGAATTAGTTTTTGAAACAATTCTTGCTTTTCATCTCAATTGATCTTATCAATTAGAGATTTCGCCAAATACAAAACTTTAATTTAATTCGATAATCAGAGATTTTTAATTGGTTGTAATTCAAATAAACAAAAATATAAGCTTGAATTTCTGAAGAGTGATAAAATTCATGTATCAAATATTGGGCAATAAATCAAGGTAAATATGATTGAATAAGAGACCTTTTTAAATAAAATTGAAATATGTTGAAATTGAAAAAGAAGAGTACACACTCATCTGAAAACGTAGATTTTGTTTATGTGTTTAGATTAGTTAATGCGCATGTGTCTACGAAGTCGATGATTATAATGTATATATATTCATCAATTAGATAACTATATAGTTACTTGAGAAACAAGTAATTTAAAACGAAATTATAAATTTATTATAATAAATTACTATAGCAGTTCAAGTAGGAAAGTATTGAATTTCAATTGAAATAGTTTGAATTTAATTTGTCACTTTTTAGCACTATCTATATTAGTTGATATATATATATTTATTTATATATTTTGTTGATTGGCATTGCTTACTCAACAATAAGACTGCTCAGAAAATGATCATTTTATACTTCAAAATAAATTGCCTATTAATTTTTTTTTGAATAATTAGGTTGATTTTAATATTCATTTTATTGAGGTTCTAGGCTTTGATATTTTTTTTTTTGCTATATTACAAGCAGAATATTTTACAATAGTCATGAAAATTATCTCGATTCTTTAAATTTTTATTGTTTCTTTTTTTCCAATATAAATTGCAAATTATTTCTTAATAATTCAATTAATATAATAAATCAAAACAAATATAAAATATGTATAAGATTTTTGCCACTTTTAAGCCAGTTTAGGCCAATTATTTTTTTCAATTATGTGAATCAAAAATTTCTAGAAATTGAAAATATTTTTATAATCAAATTTTGTGAAATTCTTGATACTTCTCAAGCTACAAAATCGAAAATTAGGATCTCAAGAATAAAATTGAGAAATAGACTTTTTATTATTTTCATAATTTATTTTTTTCTATTCCACTTGATATAAGTGATCTTAAATTTGTTAATTTGACTCGGATTTCAACAAATTCAATGAATTTGTAAATTAGAAATTGAATAATAAATATGATTTAATACAATCTATGTTGGTCATTTGATCAATGTGGTTATATTAATTATAAATATTGTCTGATCATGATATAATCCAAAATTTAGCAGAACTAAACAATTTTTTTTGTGTATTATTGTGTTATATTTAAATATATAATCAGAAAACTCAATATTGAGATCATTAATAGAAACGTTATAGATATGACAGATCATCAAAGATATTTTTAGGATTCAACTATGCAAAATTACTATTATTTCTTATTCAAAAAATTATAAAGTTTTCCAAATTTCAAGTGAATGCCTTTTAAAGAATTCAATGGAGAAAAAATATGTATTATTTTTATTTTTTTAATTCTCGTTGACACGATTTTTTAGATTTTTTTCATTAAATGAATAAATAAATTAAATCTTTGATTATATTAGAATCGATAATTATTTGCATATTATTATTTAATTTTATCAGACTCTAATCCTAGTCAATGAATTTAAATAAATAAGCTTTTAGTTACTGACTTTTATCACTCTGCACTTGTTTTCTATGATGCCAATTAAGTTTAACACAAAATATTGAAAAATATTAGAGAATCAAAGATTTTCAAATGTATGTTTAAATGTTTTTTGACACTGTATGTTCTTTCTATCGATTATTGATTATATGTGTTCCAACTTACAAATCTGGTTTATTAATCAAATTAGAAAGTCCCAATCACAAAATATTTGTTTCATATAACTAATTATAATTTCTATTAATCTTTGATAAATATTGAATCAAAAAGAGTTTTTGAATTTTAAGATTTTTTAGTATATTTTAATAATTTTTTTGCAAATTCAAACCATATTCATTCATTAAGTAGTGATAAGGATTTATTGATTTCACTTCTGACGAGTCATTTTTTTTAAATTTCCCTGTTTATTGAACATTGATTTTCTTTACTAAAATTTTTTATATTTTTTTAAGTTCAATATACGTTCAATTTAAATTAATGAAATCAAATAAAACAACTGATTTAGATCAGTAAAGAAACCAAACAAAAATACACAATTCGTATCAACCATTGAAAAATTTTCAAAACAATTTCCGGAATTTTATTTAAAAATAATTAAATTTAGTAAACTTCAATTTAAAGATGTTTAAATTATTTTTTTTTATTTTGTTAATTTCAAATTTTTTTGTATTTCTAAATTGTAATGAGTTTCTACACTTGAATCAAGAATTTAAGGATAAAAATTCGATTATGTCCCTGAAAACAAAAAATAATTATCCAAAATATTTACTCTACCATCCTTTTCATCGATTACATAAAAAACATTTGTTTCATCTTCAAAAAAATCATCAGCACAAACGTGGCAATCATGTATTGATAAAAAAAAAAAAGAAAAGAAACTAAATTTTAATTCCATCGAAAATTGATTGCTATCATCCAGTTTCTTAAATACGTCGACCACACAGATGAGCATAAATTAATTGAATTTTTATTTTAGACATCACAATTTTTTAATTATAATAATTACTAATTTATCGAATTTTAATTTTGAATTATTATGAATCACAATTTCGAATATTTCAAAAATTTTTTTCTTTGATACCTCATTATAAATCAACATAAGCGAATATTTGTATTTAAAATATATTTTTATTCAAAAAAAATAAAAAAAATTTAAATATATAATTGATCACTAAATTTATTTGGGGAACTTGATATATAAAAAAATAAGTTCACTTGTTGAAATTTATACTAGTTAATGAAATCTTGACTTATGAATTGTAAAATTTTTTCAACAAAACTATTTTCTTAAATACCAAAGTGTTTTTAGTTAAAATAAAACAAATAGTTACGAAACTAAAAATCACAGTTGCTGGGAATCACTTTTAATTAATATTATAATATTTTTCAGATTAATCCAAGACAAAAATTTCATAGAATAGCATGTGAAAAATCATGTAATATATCAATATTATATTTTGATTTTATATTATATTAATAGGAGATATTTAAAAATTTTTATTCCTTGATATCTAATTTCTCAATAAATTAATCTTACTGAAAAATAACCTTAAAATATAAAATTTTTTCTAATCCTATATTTAGGATATTTTGTTTTACAAATTCAAACCTGTAAATTATTCAAATCGAACTTTGTCATTAACGATATATACCTAATAAAAAAAATTCAAGGTTTATAAAAATTTTTTTGAATTCAAATTTTTTAGGTTGCATTTTGTGAAAAGCAATTTAAACAAATTAAAAGCCTAATACCTTGATTTGATACTTTAAACAGAATGTTAATTTGATTTTGAATTATTGTAGCAAAAACCTTTTGTCCCGAAATAATTTTAACATTAAATTGACACGATTCAGATTATAGTTAATGGATTAGCGTAGTATTTTATTTTTATGCATAAATTTTGAAAATTGATTAAAATAATTAAATAGATGTAAAATTAAAAAAAACGATTGATTATTATCTCAAAATAATTTTTTTTTTTAAATTTTATTTTATAGAAACGATTAATTATGAATATTAATTTCATAATTTGAAATTTTAATTTGATGATGTGAAATTATATCTCAATAGATAATAATAATAAATAAATAATATTTAGAAATTTTTAAACTTATAGGCATTCTTCATGAATTCACAAATTAACAGTAAGGAAGTATCATAAAAAAGTCAAAGTTCTTAACAAGTTATTTCCTATACTCATAATTTATGATTCACATTTTATGATTTATAATTTATTATTGAATGGCAGATTAAGTTATATTTACAAATTTGAGTTGCCTAAACATACAGTCTGATAACGTACATTGGTTAAGAAATTTTTGAAATAGAGTGTAAACAATTGTTTCTTAAATTTCCTAATATTTTTGTTCCAATTATTAAATAATTTACAAGTTAAGTGATTCAAAGTTAGATATATTTTTGTTCTATTATCTAATGTAAAAAGTTAAACCAAAGCAATGATTTAAAACAGACAATCGAATTAAAATATTTTTTCCATTGATAATGTTGGATAGATATTTTTCGATTGAGCTAAATTAATCATTTTAATCAGTAGTTCAAATTCAGCTTTTATTTTAAGAATGTTGATTTTGAATGTATCAATATGCTCAAATGTTAATAATTTTGCTTTTTATAGCGAAAACTTTCGATTTTCGCTTCAAAACGAAATACAGTTTATTGAGATATAACTTAGTTTACTTAATTATTGAAAAATTTACTCCGAACTTTGAATCGATATGAACTACTTTTGCTCTTTAAACTCAAAATTTTAGTAATAATTATTGAAAATAAAAATCCATTAAGAAAATTTATAATTTCTCTTTCTCTCCCTTAATTTTCTTTCTTTTAATTAAACCTAACTTAATACTCTAATCAAATTCATCAATAATCAGTTGTTTGTATTTAAATTTAAATGAAACAAATCAATTGACAAAAAGGCGTTCTTCTTTTTTTAGAAATTTTTACTCAAAAACTAAAAGAAAGTGAGAGTAAAAATTTAAAATAAAGTATATTAGAAAATTTTACCCGTCCAATTGGTACGTACTAGATTATGATAATAATTGTTTTTTATATATGCTTGCATATTTTGGTGATTAACTTATAACATAATGTTTACCTTTACAAACTTTACATGTGACTTAAATAATTCGAAAAAAAAATTGAACAAATGAATTAAGGCTAATTATACACAGTGTTTAGATAATACGCTTTCAATAAAAGGTGAAATTGATGAATTTTGAAGGCGTTCGAACCGATTTTATTTCAAAACAAGTTAAATTGTATAAAAGGTGAATGAAATAATTCAAAAGTCAACATTCAAAGATCGGTTCCCATCGATCGACTTAAAAAAATTAGAAAGTGTTTTGATTTTTTTGACTTGGATTTTTTTTATTATAAAATGAAACTTACTATTGTTTTTTTCCTAGTAACAATATGTTACATCGGCATCATTGTATGTCAATTGAACAAACAAGCGGATAGTGTAATCTTAAGTGGTATCAGCAATGGATTAACTGGTGGTGATCTTATGGCTGCTGCAAGTCATCATAAAAAGGTGCAATATTATCATCATCACCATAGGTGAGTATTTTCTAAGAAAAAAAAAAAATTTTTTATATCATATCTTCCAAAATCATCGAATAGCCACCATCATCATCATCATCATAAACATAAGAATAAGGTGAGGAAAAAAATTTAATTAATTATTTATACTAATTTCATTTTTAAAATAGTAAATAGATTTCTAATATTCTGAATTTTAAAGAATTTTAATTAATGAAACTAGATTTAAGTTATGATTCTCAGTGTTTCTAATATTATTGTATTTTTGTTATAAAGCACAAGGAACATCACAATCATGATCACTGGCATAAGCATGGCCACAAAGAAGGTATATTCTATAATATATTTGTTTCACTAATTTTTGCTATATTTGTCGAAAAAAAAATTGAGTTAATTTAATATTTTCAAATAGAACATAAGCACAAAGAAGACCATTGGGGTGATCATCATCATGATGAGAAACATAAGCACAAACATGACCACAAAGAAGGTGAGTTATTATTTTATGTTAACAAAGAATAAAATCTAAAATCATTTTTGTACTATTCTTAGATCACTGGCATCATCATGGCCACAAGCATAAGGGAAAAGGACAAATGGAACACAAGCATTGGCATTCCGAACGTGAGTTTATAATAACATTGTTAAATAATGCAAATTAAATTATTAATATCTTTTTTTCTCAATAGATCATATGCATCACAAAAAGAAATCGCATTGGTAGACTATTAATTTTCTACTGGTTAAATATTGTTAGTCCACTAATAATTTACTTCGTTGTGATTAATTTGAAATGTAAAATATTTAAATTTTTCAAGATTTTTCATGTTATCTTGCAATCTTTCCACACAATATGTTGATAAACCATCTTATACAAATTCAGTCGAACATTTAAAATGTCAATCATAATCTAGTTCGAAGATGCCTTACCTGTTGATAAAATATACTTGTTGCTCTTTTATTAAAATATTACTCTTTAATTATTTTAATAAACTGTACCTGTAAACATCTTATTTATAATCTACATCATAAATAAATCTTTATTTTAAGCAAAAAGTTACTTTGACCCTCATTTTATCAAAAAAATTTTCAAATTTTCAATTAAATTCAAGCGAAATTTTTTTCATTTTTGAAATTAGTATCTACAACTAGATCTTTTTTTCTTTCTTAACTAGCGC
>BLXL01010142.1:0-26280 GCA_023170135.1 Acarapis woodi
TATTAAGAAATACTATTTCCTGTAAAAAATGTTGGAAAATAATTGAAATGTTGAATGATAATTTTAGATATACCTATCGTATCGATATGCTTTTTTTATAATTGAAAAGAAAAAAATATAAAATACATAATTAACAGAGATAAATCGTTCGAAAAATTCTGATTTAAAATAAATATTCTAGATCTTTTAATAAAAAATAAAAATTTAAATTTTTAAATTTTTTTTCTAAATTCTTACATTTAATCAAAGAAATTAGTGAATAAAATAGGTAAGTATTGAATATTTTTTATAATTTATATATATTAATTATTAATTATATTAATATTTTTTTACAATTTAAAACGGATCATAATTAAAGAAATAAAAATTTAGAGCAAAAAATAAAAATCTTAAATTACTAGTAAATTTTATTCAGATTTTTTTTAATTTTCATGAATTTTCAAGTTATGAAAAATATCAAAAAGTCATATTCAAATTTCTTTGGATTAACCTGACAAGTTTGAAATACAAATCATTGATTCTAGTCATATTTTCTAATTGTAATTTTGGTTAAGTAAAGATAAGGAGCCAATCTGCTAAGTTTAAGTTGGTTAATGAGTACAAAATAGCCTTGTTTTTCTATCGAATTCAGTTGATTCCTTATTGTAAACATTGTGAATTTATTTTTTCTTTTCTTTTGAGAATATTCTAAATTTAAAAATTCCAAATTTTTCTTGTGATTAAACATTCGTTCAAGAAAAATAATCACATTTTGTTCGTCAAGTCCTTTAATAGAAACACAAATCGATCGAAGACATTTAAAATAAAGAAATGACTTAAGAATAGCTTTGTTTTGAATTGGTGTAAGAGCAACGTTGATTAAACGTAATTTAGTCAGATTAGGCCAATATTTAGCGAGATTCAGTATAGGTAAATATGTTCGAATAGGTGTATTAGGGACAAGTTCAAATTCACGAATTTGCTTGAAATTGATCATCAATTTGATGAACATATCGTCAGTCATTTGAATCGAATCATTTAAAGAAAGTGAGGTTAGATTAATGAGATTTGTCTGATTAATCAAAATTTGCAAATTGATTGGCGCGGTCACTGAAATTTTTAAGATACGCAAATTAGAAAAATTTGTGCAAATGAATCTTAATGAATCATCTGTTTCAATAGGAAAAGTAATGAGTGATTCAAGTGAAGTACTTAAATTAGCAGCCATTGCTTTAAGTCCTTTACTTTTTAAATTTGACAAATTAGTTAAATCCAAATATTTAAGTTGGGCAGTCGAATTTTGAAAAAAACAACCGGTTAAACGACGATTGTAACCAATGTAAAGAGCTTAGGAGAAATTTTTAAAAAATAAATTAATATGAATGATTAATTTAATGAATTAAATTTAATGTAAGTCTACCTTTGAGTTTAGTACAATGTTTTAGAATACATTTTAAAGCATTGTTGCCATAATTTCTAGAATTTGTTAAGTCAAGATGTTCTAATGTATGACATCTTGATATTGCTTTAAGACAATCAGAAGTCAATTCTTTGCAGTTAATCAAATCAATTGAAGTCAGTGATGTGCATCTTTCAAAAATTAAATTTAAGGCATGAAACGAGATTATCTGAAAATTTTTTCTAGAGTTGAATGCTATTGAATTCAGATTAGGAAATTTCAAAATCAAACAATCTAATTGACCTAAACTCAGTATTTTGGGAAGAGCAAGTAGTTTAAATTTTTTTTTGGTTCCGGCAAACGGATTGGTTTGAATAAAGTTTAATTTAGGATATGATATACTTTTATTCTGTAAGTAAGAGAATGTAGGTGTATTTGAATCATTTCGCAAATCATTCAAATAGTAATTAATAGTATCGTTCAAAGAAAAATTTTCACTTTTTGAATCGTATGATATCAGCAAATTATGTTCGCGTTTAAATCGTTTGCGGATTATTATATTCCATCTAAAAATTTTATCTAAAATGAATTTACGCACATTTGTTTCAGANNTTTTCAATTATAAAAAAAGCATATCGATACGATAGGTATATCTAAAATTATCATTCAACATTTCAATTATTTTCCAACATTTTTTACAGGAAATAGTATTTCTTAATAAAATTTTCTCCCTATTAAGGCACAATGATCTTTAGTCAAAAATAATATCTTTAATAAATATATAAATTATAATAAATATTATTTTTCTCACATAACAGCCATTTTTTTTTCAACTACAAATTTTGATAATAAATTTTTTTTGAAAACAACAAGGTCTTATAGAATTTTTCACTAGATTTTATCAATTTATTTATTTTTTTGCTTTCAAATTTTGTAATATGTGTAATTCTTCTATTGTTCGTGTTTGGTAAACTTGATTACTAAATTCTCTATATTCTTTAAAAACATTAGCGGGTCAGAAAACATTTTTAATTAATTTCATCTATGTTACATAATCTATATACATATTTTTTTTTACAATTAATGGTCAGCTATTTATTTCATGGATTAAGGCTGAAAAATTTACGCTTAGCGTAAAAATTTTTCAATATTCATTTAATTTATATTTTGGATTCTTTTGAGGCTCTAAAATAAAAAATTTACTTTTTTTGCTTTGAAAAAAAGTGACGACAGTAAAAACTAAGCGGCTATTTGTTATATAAAATTTCTATTTATTTAAAAACTTTTGCAGAATTTTTGAATATCTTCGCTCAAATGTTCTTAAAACTACTTTAATTTTTTTTTACACGAATTTGTGTAATTTAGGTAAAAGTTATGAAAAAAAAAAAATTTGTTTTCAAAAAATATTTTATTTTGATTATTTCAAATGTATTTCATAATGTGAGCATTTTTTTCTAAATTTATTTAAATATAAAAAGCATTTCCATTATTTAAATTTATTGTTTTCTGTAAAATAATTTCAAATTTAGATTATGTCAAAAAAGATTTTTTTTTTTTGCATTTCTTTAGAGCCTTTGATTATTTTCTGGCTTTGCACTTTATCACTTTAAAGTCAACTAAATGGATTTTTAATTTAAGTGAAGTAATTTGTCCAGTTACAGTTTATATGAAACATAACATGTCTAATCAATGTGTTGCTATTTGAGATTCTTCTTCGTAGCAATGTTCACAAACACGACCCGAGTTTGATAAAGACAAATTGTTTATTGCATATTCATCCAGATTGAACTTTATTTTATAATAAATTAGATATTCAAAATCAATAAAAAATATCAATTCAATCAAATAGCAATCGAATAATAAATTGATTTAAGGAAAATTGGATGATGATTTAAGTGAACATATGTAAATTTTGATGTTTTATTGAGAGATTTCCAAGATGATTTTTTAGGTAGAAAAATTGATTTGTTAAAAATATTTGATGATTTTTTAAAGTGCCAAAAGATTATTAGAAGTTAGCAGTCATATCAAAAATTTTTGGGCCATAAAAAAATTGTTGAATTCAAATTTGTGAAATACAAGCAATTAATGATTAAATTATTTCATCGTTTGAAATAAAATAAAATTTACGGCAAAAATTAGAATAGAAATCAAAATTAATTTTATGGGTAAGTATTTTTCTTTTATAATAACCAACCTGTAAAGGATTGAAAGATGTAGTTGGAGTATAATGTAAACAGATCGTATTGACTAATTGGACATTATTATCTACTTTACCGAAGCTTGCATAATCATTATTCGTGATACGCATAAACATTGACGAATCATTATTAGTGGCTAAATGTAAAAAAAAACTTTTTTGCTGAAAAATTGCAAATGACTGACAAAATTTAACATTTTATAGAATATTAATTATACATGGGATCTTGAGGATCGTTTATTGCGTTTTGAAAATTGAAATAAAAATTTTTCCCAATACCATTAAAATTTTTAAAATAAAAAAAAAAAAAGGCATCTTACAGAAAAATTTTAAAATATTTAAGGACCGGAAACGATTTTTTTATAATTAAAAAAAATCTGTTTTTAGATCATTCGAAATAAAGAGAAATCTCAAAATAAAATGTAGGAAAAGAAAAAATACCTGCAACGTCGTCATGAGCGAAAAGTTCAATACAATTCAGTGTATTACTTCCACTGTCAATGCTGCTTTTATGAAGACCAGAACTTAAATTGCTTTGAATCATGTGTGCATCAGTTATATCATTTGATATACTAAATCGTAAAATTTAAATATTGATTGATTTCAAAAAAAAAAATGTATTAATTTAGTTTGCTGTAATTCTCAGAAATTTGAAGTAATTTAAAAATAACTGAATATAAACTAAATTTCAAAAATTTCTGATCATTTTCAAATATGTGATATTTATTTAATATCAAATAAGCTAAAAGAAATAAGTCAAATAATCACTTAAGTTGTCTTACCTATTCGATCCGAAATTGATTTGTTCTGATTTTACCATATTAGATAGACTTATATCATCTTTTAAATAAAAAGAAAAAAAATTAAATTGAATTTTAAATATTAAAGGAAGAAAATTATGGAGTTTGCCAAATAAAATACGCTTTAAAAATATTTCAATGGTTTTTAAAACTTCAAACTTTTGTTAATTTTTAACTCAAATAGCCCTTTTTAGAGTTTGACAAAATGAATATCTGAGATGCTCATTTTACAAAGATTCATGTAAATAAAATTCAATTATATTTGAATAAAAATTTCTAGTTTGTTTATAAATTAACACAGTCTGAACTTATTAATTAATTAAAAAACTCGTTGGAATGAGAAAATATTCAATTAATTTACAGGCGAATAATATATATTGTAACATAAAAAAAGATTTAAGAAGTGTTTGTTATTCATTGAAAAGAAAGCATACACATTGAAAAAAAAAATGTGTGCCTTGAAATGCTAAATAATCAATAAGTCTATTATTAAATAGACTTGTGGTTTTATTCAAAAAATCATTCATAATTCATTATCATTTCTTAGAATATTCGAATCTTTATTTGTTTAATAGTCATATATTTATAAATAACATATATCTAGAAATTTTGTAATATTTTAAATTAAATGTGGAAATATATAAAATAATTTCTATCAATATTCAATTATATTTTGAAAAAAAGGTAATAAATAAATGAATAATTTAGTATGGCAATAAAAAGAATAAAATCAAAGGCCAATTTTTTCTTGAAAACTTAGATAATTTGCAAACCATAACAATACAAAAATTAAAAAAATATATTGAAAATAAGAAAAAAAAATTAAAATAAGAGCAATATTAATATAATTACTAACATCTTTTAATTAAGTAGAATATTGAAATGTTTATCATAATAATTCGAAATCTTATTGCATCATTAAAATAATGAATATAAAATTCACAAAATATTAACTCAATCTTCTCATCACGGAAGTTATATTTGATCAAAGATTTGTATTTTAATGCATTCGATTTTTTATAATAATTAATTGATAAATTTTGATTTCGAAGCAATCATTTATAGTTAAAAAAAGTTTAAATGCATAATCAAATTTGATTCATTTCTTTTTTATTTGAAATTAAATAAACAATTCATCTACAAACTAAGTCATTAACCAAATATTTAATCTAGAAATTTTAAATTATCATTAAATTTACAGAGTGGATAAAGTGAATTATGACTACTAGAATTTTTTTTTTTTTTTTTCAATTGGAAATAATAAGGTTGAGAATTTGTTAGAAGAATCTCAAATCTAATATTTTAGTTTTAAAAAAAACTCGATGAAGTCTATGAATTGGAAATTTTATTTTAAATTTTAATTGCCTGACAAATGTTGTTTTGGGTTCGCGTAAGAGTTATATTTAAATTTCTTGATTAATTTTTGAATGAATAGGAATTAGGTAATATCCAAAGTAGCAGTTACTGTTTAAAGTTTATGTATATAGAAAATCATTTGTCTAAATATTACATAACAGTGTAATTTCAAAGAGGTATTCATAAATTGTAAATTCAAATACCAATTTACTTTTTTCTGAAAATTAGTAAATATTGAAAATATTTTTACCATCTAATAATCCTTTTTTTCATTATTGCAATTTAATTTTTATTTTAATCTTTATTATCTGAAATTTTTCTACAATCTTCTTTAATATCCATCTAGCTTATATTGATTAAATTTAAAATCCTTAATTGAATAATCAAATTTAACTCCTTTAAAGCATGAACTGATTCGTAATTCAAATTATAGATTTGATAAATTATCAAACAAGTCATCGCTAAATAATAATAGGTTTAAGAAATTTTGTGTTCGAAGAAATTTTTCTATCTCAATAATGAAAAATGTGTTTACTATAAATTAGACTTTATTTTCTAAAATTAGATAATTTATTTAGTGTGGAAGTTCGTGTAGATCTGATAAATTCAAAGTTACTCTAAATATCTTTATCAATTTAATTTGTATGTGATTCTAAATTGACACACAAAGGGTAAAGTCCTCAGTCTGATAGATTAACATCAATAACTTCTAATTTCAAAAGTGTTCTTTCTTTTTTCAAACTTTTTATTTATACTTTTTCCTTGTATTTTTATCCTTTATTAATTCATACTATCAGTTACAGGATATTTTATGACACATCGTCTTTACCTTAACAACATTTTTTTTACTTTATCTCTCTAGGCCTTTTTCTTTTAGTTTTGTTCTTGTTAGTCGTTCACTTTTATGATTGACACACTTGATTATTTCTTCATCCCTTCCATTCTTTTTTTCTATTTTTCTTTAGGCTATTTTTTTGGTTATTACACATGCCCTTCATATTCGCTATATTTTACTTTTATAGATTACTTTATGCATTTGTCATATTCTTTATAATATGATTCACATTCACTTTTACATTAAAATAGCAATCAATTTTATCTCAAAAAATAATTTTATTTTTAAATTTACATATTAATTCCAAATAATAAGTTCGAATGATATAAAAAAATCAATCACTCCATTATAATTTAAAATTTATGATTTTAATATCTCTTATTCTAAATTTACACTTGATTTCATCAGCATAACAATTTACCCTAAATGCTTCCTTTATCAATTGAAAATGAAAAAATTTAATAAAGAACAGTAAAAATATAACAAATCGAATCAATGCCAAGTCTAAAATTAATCGCAAAAAATTAGAAAAATGCCATTATATAGTACAAAAGTTGAAAATCTTAACTCGAGGTGAGAAATAAAATCACTAGGATGAAAATAATTCTTGGAATAAAATATAACCAGAATAGAAACAAATACTAGAGAATGTAATAGATTGAAAAAAATGAAATTGAAAAAATATAAATACTCGAAGGTCAGAGTAAAATAGCAGAAGAGGACTTTTACTCAAGAATTATGACGGTACTACTCAGCCAAACAAGTTCTCATCGCACCAGTTTTTTCACGTTTTCAGTTCAACTCATTGATTACTCGTTTCCATCGTCTAAACTTCTACGCATCGTATCTTCTACCATACTCTATGCAGGCTACTTTTTACTGATGTACACTTGATTAAAGTGAAAACAATAAACTATAAAAATAAAATATCTAAACACAAAGTTAGTTTGAATAACAAGATTTCTATCTTTAAAAATTAATCTGTAAATATCGTTAATATTCTCAACAGAACAAAAAAAAATTTCGGTAGAGCTGCTCAATACATTTGTATTTCTTTTTTGAATAAGCCGAATTTTTGAATTGTATTTTTAATAAATTTTTTTTTAGAATCCGCATACAATCTGCTAAACATATCTTTTTTGCAATTTTTTCCATTATTTAATGTTCGCTTTTGTCTATTTTGTTAGTTCTTTCTTTTGTCATTTTTTTGTTTTCAAAATAAAATTACATACTACTCTAGACGAAGAAATTTTGACTGTTTATACGAATATATCAATAACGTTTAGTTGTCAGGCTAATTAATGTCAAAATTTGCATGAATGTGATTAATATTTTACGATGATTACCTTAGAATCAAAATAAACTTCTTTATAGATTTTCTGATATTTTTCAAAGTGAATGATTTTTAATCGCTTATAAATCTTAAATTGCACACCATGATTTCTAGCAATTTTTTTCATGCATGTTCAACAAATTTATTATTGTCATTTCTTAGTTGCTAAAATTTTTCAATTTTTACATTAGAGTCAAACTTTTTGCTATTTCTGACAAGATGACAATTTTTTTCTTGATATCTTGATCAATTGATACATTTGTAGATTTTTTCTTAGATCTTTTTTTTCTCTTTCCCGATATTAAAACTGTTTTTTCTGATTTGATTTTTGAGCCTCCGTTGTATTTTGAAAATCTTGAAAGGATAGGGAAAAATCGAGGTGAGATGGTAAGGTTTCAACTTCCATATACCTTTAAGATTACCCGTACTAATCAAATAGCTGTTTTTTTCTAATTATTTGGGAATTTTCAAAAATTAATTGTATAATCTTGATTAAAAACTAATGCAATCTATTTTCTTAAATGGTATTATTTGAAATTTTATCTTTTTTGAATTATAAAAATGATTTATGCTTAGTGTCAATGACTACTATTACAATTATTGAAGTTAAAATCAATGAATTTTATAAATTCACATTTCAATCGAATCTCGGATAAATTTGTCGATATTTTTTTTAGATTCCTGAAAAAAAGGTAGAAAAATTCATTTGTACAATTTTATCTAAATTTATAGCTTGATTTAACATTTTTTTTACTGAACAATTAATATTCTTATTTTCTATTTTGATTTAATCCATTTACTTCGAATTGTTTTCGCACTTTATGTGACCATCTACTTATAAAACATTTAAACTACTTTTTTAAGATAATGAAAAACTTTCTTCAAACTGCTTTCTTTTTTGAACATTCAAATTTTCTGAAAAATAACCGATATGAATCATTATTTAGAATATTAGAATAAATAGCAGTCAAATCAAAGTTTATGTTTGTGAAAAATATCAAATGTTCCGAAATTCGATATGAGAGTAAAATGTTGAAAAATCATTGATAATTCGGCAGGATCACAGACATTTTTAATGACTATTTTTTTCAAACTCTCTTTGCAATCGTAAAACAATCTTATGACTATTTCATAATGACAAATGACCACAAATTTTACAAAATCATACAATTTCACTAGCAAATTGACTATTTTTTTACAGGTCAGAGGTTTACTATTTTAGATAAAAAATTCTACTAATTCGGAATTTAAAAATTAAGACTAAGAAATGATTAAGACACTTTAGATAATTAATTTTCCCATCTTTACTTTATGCTCAATGCAAAAATTTGGATTATATATTAAATGTATGACTTAATTTTGAAATATAACTTTCAAATATTGAGATTATACGAGGAATTTTTTTTTTTTGTCTGTAATTCAATTCTAAATTTTCTGCTTTTACGAATACTAAAAAAAGCTTCATTACCTGAACATTTTAAAATCCATAATTATTTTTTTCAAGTTGATTTTCAATAAATATGTTCGAATTTCTACATTTGAAATTGCTAATTAATTTTCATTAAATTTTTGTTGAATTTTTCTTATAAGAAATGAATAAGAAATTTTCAAATGCTGAAAATTATCATGTGCAATTTTTTTTTTGAAAGTAGACTCAAATGATATTTCTTCTTTTTTCGCTTGGATATTACATCAACGAATGCAAAAAATTTCATTTTAATAATTTTTGTTTTAGACAGTATTAAATATAACGTACATAAACTGCAAAAGGTAAATATGATAAAAATTAATTATAATAAAAGGTAAAATATCAAGAACAAATTATAATTCGCAGGGGTTGAAATTTTAATGAAAATCTGATATCAAATCTATTATGAAATTGAAAATAATTGTAGAAAAATGTAAAAAAAAAAAAAGAAATTTATTAAAGCATATTAAGCGGACTGTAAATTTCGAATATAAAGGAATTCTTTAAAAATTTTTAGACATTTCAACTTTCCACTATTAATGAAAGAACAATTTGCCTGTTTTACAACAGTATTTTTAGCTAACAAATTTAAGTGTAATTTTTTATGAAATTTTTTTAATATTATTTTCTATTCGTTACCTCTGCACAGCATTGACATGTTTAAATTTTGTTGATATATGTGCTTTGCGATAAAATTCGAAATATAATTTTTTGGTTTTTTTTTTCATATGTTTCAAGTTTTAATAAATAATTGTATCTAATATAGTTAGAAAAGATGGTTAATCGGCGAAATTTTACGGCAAATCAAATTTTTTTGGTGAATCAGAGTATTATATTATAAAAAAAAATTCGATCTGCATTCAATTCACATTTCATGTCAAGCACCTATAATTCATAGTCATTTATAATTGAGAAATAAAAGTCAATGAATGTTATTTTTATTCTAGAAAATCATTTATTAAGATCAGATAGTCTTTAGCCAATTAACGAGAATAAATTAATTTTCTCAAACAATCTTTTTTTTAAGATTATAATAAATAAATGTATATATGCATACGGCTAAAGTATGAAATATGCGAACTAGGTTTTTTTTTTTTGTTCAATGTTTTTATAAGTGTACCGTCCAATTCGTAGAGAAATATTCGTATTGCAAAAAATATGTAAAAATTAATTGCAAAAAAAAATATGATTAATGTTTTCCTACTAATAACTTATTAGAATAATGCAGCAGCATAATTGCTAATAATTTTATTTGTGAAACCGAATTTTTTATAAGCTAATAAAATGAGTCGATTAAGATGAAAGTGATGAAGAATTATTCATAATTGATCCATTAGATTGATGAAATGAAAAATTTTGAGTGAAAAACATTGATTCGACAATATACTGAAATTTAGTGGAATTTCGAGATTCTTTATAATTTAATATATCAAATTTAATAACCTGGACCAACAATTGTTCCTGCTGATTTTACTATATGTTTTCTAGCATATGTGGTCATGGGTCTAGATGGATGGCTGAAAAAGAATAGATGTCTTGTAAATAAATGATTTGTGACATAAAAATCAGTTTTAATTCACCTTGAGAATGGTGTCATCCAAAATGGTTTAACTATTCCGTATGATGGCCAACCATAAGTTTCAAAATAACCAACTGAACACATTGACAATCGAAATGATGAAAACGCAATCAATAAGAGGGCTAAGATTTTCTGTAATCATGAGATTTATTAGAAAGTTGAATAAAAATGGAAAAATTAAAATACAAAAACAACCAAGTAATTAGAAATAATTTGTAAATGGTTCGAGATGATTTCCATTTGAAAGCTTTTTATTTTGAAAAAATTTTATTTAACGCAGTATTGCTTTTCGGCATAAAATCAACAATAAAATTTTATGTGATTTTGAAAACAATAATTAAAAAAAATTTGAGAAGTTTTTTTCTTCAAATAAAATGCATGTCAATTGTGGGCTCATATTTATTTTTTACATTTCAATATAGCACTTGAAATGATTATAAGTGATTTAAACAAGTCATATTCAGATAATGGGGAGAATAAATCGATTTTACATTCAATTTCGATATATTACAACAAAGAAAATATTCGATATTATTTTTTTTTACCAATCTGAAAAGAAATTGTGAACTATGTAATTTTAATCCTCATTCTTTTTAATTTGTGATCATAAATAGAATTTGAGGATTATTTTTAATTTATTCAATAGTATCATGTTAGTTAACCAAAAGTATTTAGAATTTTTGAATGCTGATTATTATCAATAGTATGAGCAAAAAAAAATTACAAAGCCATTTCAATAATAGTCCCTAAATAAAAACATAAAAAATTCATAATAAATAGTGATAAGTATTGCAGTAAATTTGAATTATTGATCAAAATGTTTCAAAGATTGATTAAAAATGAATTTAGTGATAGTATAATGAGTTTTAACAAAATTATAATAATAAAAATGTAAAATTAATAAATAAAAAGAAAAATTTGTCAAAAAATGATAGATTGATAATTTTTTCAAAATATTACAATTCATAGTTCCATTCAAAGTTTTTTTGTAGTGAAACTTATGTATTTAAAAAAGTAAATATTCAGCACTGAAATATGATTTAGACATATTTTTTTAGACATTTTGATTTATATTAGAAAAAAATATTCAGAGAGACTTTAGGTGATTTTTATAAATTACTTTTTCATAATTCGTCAAACAAAAAAAAATTTTTAATTTTTCATTAAATTTATTCGAAAATCTGCATGGCAATATCGACCTTTTACTGTAAACTAATAAAATCGATTTAAAACCTTTGTTTAATTAGGTGACGATCGAGTAAAGTTAGTAGGACATCTCCATATTCTAAGTTCGTTAAAAATATATATTTAGTATTGCATCTAAATTTGAATTTAAATTGTGATTAACATTTCATAATCACTCATTTGAATGCCAAAACAAATTAATTTACAAAACTTAATAGGAAAAATTTAAACAGCCATCTGCATAAACTAAATAAAAATAAAATTTTTTTTCATATTCAAATGAGAAAATTTTATGGGATTGAAATTACCCAAAAAAAAAAAAAAATAAATTCATTTTAGCAATTGAATTTAAAAATTTATATTTTGCACAAATGACATTAATAACTATATTTTTTTCTCATATTTAAATAATATTCATTTGTAAGTAATAAGCCATTTCAAATGATAAACCAAAAAATAAATAAAATTGCACATACATATAACATTTATAAGTGAAATTTATTTAAAATAAAACAAAACAAAAACAAAAAAATACCTTAATAAAAGAATACATTTTAACTTGAAAATCAAAAAAAAAAAAATTTTTTTCAAAAAATTTCGAAAATTTTGGTTTAGAACAATTACAAATTATTAATATGGAAGAAAATTATTGGAAAATCTTGAGAAACAAAAAATTTATCTAGAATTTTGAAAAGTTTTTAGAAAAAAATTCACAAGCTAAAATTCAAAACCGAAATAATTAACCGATAGATTCAGATTGATCTTTTTATACTAAAATCATTTCTAATCAACAAAGGCTCTAAGTTTACAAAGCACCCTCATACACTTTAGACAAAAAAAGCACCTTTACTTATTACATTAAAAAGTAATAATTTATTTAAAAAGATAAAAAAAGTATTTCTCAGAGTAGCATACCACAAAGCCTTATTTTAAAATGTTAGAACAATATTACTTCTAGACTTTCAAATTTATGGACATAAAAAAAATTTATTGGTTTTAAAAAGGGACAGAAATAAATGATTAATTATATTTAATCAATTCACAGCATTCAATTAACATCGAAAAAAGTGATCATTTGTAGGTGGTCTTCATAGAAGATCAAAGACTGAATGATTCTCAAGCTTATTAGACACATATTTTTGCATAATCTATATACTAAATAAATGGTTACTAAAGATGCAATTTTGTTTATTTGGTTGAGAGAAAAATATCTTATGACTCGCTTAACCTTAGATTAAGTTTTATTTTCATTTAAAATTATTTAATAAAGGATGATTACCTAAGACAAGTTGATTCTCCCACAATGATAGAATAGCCTCGATTTAAAGAATTTTCGAAAAAGTAAAAGTTCAAAACATAAAAAATAAATATTTGGAGATGCTACGAGGTGTACCACTTAAGTATTACCTCCTTTATATGAAATAAATTTTTATTAAACATACATTATAAATTTTCATTCAAAGGTATGTATTTTACAGATATTCTAAATTGAAAAAAAAAATTTTTGACGAAAATATGTTTGGAGAATTGAAAAAAAGTATATTTCAACCAATCACAATATTTAATTTCGAATGATTTGCACTGGGAGTGTGCTAGATTTTAAATGTTTTGAGTATTCTTATAATCGAATAGTAAAATAATCTTCGAATAATTAGTACACAATTTAAACACGAGACTAAAAAAAAGCATTGAAACAGTGCATGACTAGGACTTTAGAAGTTTATTTTTATATTAAAATAAACGCCAAGTTCAAGTTTAAACCTTGTGGCACAAATTATTGGTAGTAAAATTTTGAAGTTCAAGTTTAAAAGCGAAAGGGTATATTTTTAACAATTAGGATGAATATTCTGATTAACCTTCAATTTATAAGGATTCAAAAAAAGAAAAAACAGAAAAAAATTCAAGTAAAATGAAGGTCAGACGCCTAAAGGTCAAATAATGCTCAACAAGTGTGGTATTTAGTTATTATTAACTTGCCCTTTTACGAGAGAGAATCAATTAAAAGTTTTTGATAAGAGTTTTTGAATTGCAATTGAAATTATTTATTTAAAATTAAAATAAAACAAGATTGCACTAGCTAAAATTTAACTTGAGGTAAATTGAAAGGGATATTTTTCAATTTTTAATGTTTAAAGCATTATCGATCGAGAAAATCCAAATGAAGCTATTAAAAGTTCGAGTTTTTTTTAAATGATTACGAAAAAACTTATGCTCGACCTTGACAAATAACTTTTTTTGAACTACTACAAATTTTAATTTAATTGTTCAGGTTTTTTTTAGATCGCAAACATTAAATATATGTTGTGTATAATAAATTCAGCATATTTTAGGTATGAAAATAATAGAAAATGGCCTTTTTCTAATCATTAAATAAATAAAATTCATAAAATCAATTTCGATTAAATTCCTTTCAGCCAATAAGGCATGCTTGATCCTGTGTTATTTTTTTTATACTTACCTGCATTTTTTTTATTTAAACGCTACTAAAAATTTACTAAAATTTGTTCAGTCATGTCTTTTTTAAATAGCGACCTATGTAAAATCTGCTTTTATCTTACTGAAAACAAATGCAGATATTTGGTACCATCTTGACGAACAATAAAGTTATGAAAAAAAAAATTCATTTGTGTTGAGAGAATCGTATAAAAAAAAAAGATATTATATTAATTAGCAATGTAGATGAATACAAAATATTCGGCATTAATTTATTTTTATGATACAATCTACCGACTGAATAATAAATTTCATTGATTATTATTGCATATAAATAATTATCAGAATATACATACATTGAAAAATTTTTCTTAACATATCAAATTCTATTAAAAGTTATCTGCATTTTTACTTAAGACGCACTATACATTCATATATAATGAGTATCGAACTATTCAATTAATGATTAAAGCCAGCACTTCAAAGA
This sequence comes from Acarapis woodi, assembly GCA_023170135.1. Classification (NCBI taxonomy): domain Eukaryota; kingdom Metazoa; phylum Arthropoda; class Arachnida; order Trombidiformes; family Tarsonemidae; genus Acarapis; species Acarapis woodi. Next base: position 15,055 of record BLXL01010142.1, read on the forward strand.
AAGTGAAAATCAGCAATTTAATAGTTCAAAAATTAATTATTTGTATAGAATTGAAATTTTTAAAACACTGCAAACAATATATAATATAACATATAATATGCAAAATATATTTACTCACTGTTGATTTTTTTAAATCAGACAAAAACATGCACTATATGACGCGTAAATAATGGCTAAATTAGTTTAATAAGAAAAAATACAAGTACGTGCATTTTCTCATAAAAAAACGTAATTTCTAAGTCAAAACATGATGACCTTTATATTATTGAATTTACGATAACTTACAAACGACGATTATTAACCTTAAGTGAGAAATTCAATATTCTTTAGAGTAATTAATCATTTACTATATTTTTTTTTTTTGCGGGTTTTAAATTGATTTTCGTGAATATCGGATTTGATTATTTGATGGTAATTATATGGGTATTTTCATTTTTTATCGATAAATTATTTATCCGTTGGTCTATATCCATGATGACCAAGATTATTGATTTAAAAAAAAAATTTTTTTAGATCACAATCTCAAGGCAAAATAACATTTGTGACAATCTAACTTAGTAAGGCAAAAATAATTTTGAAATTATTTGAAATTTTTTTCATTGTCAAAATCACGCATGTCTAACTATTCAAAACTCTCTTCAAAGAATCATTAAAAAAAATTTTTGTCAAAAATTAGACAAATTAAAATCAAGCATTATGACCTGACAGTTTGAATAAAATTTTTAAATTCACTTAGTATTATTATCTACTATCATTAATTTTACATTTTTCACAAATATTTATCTATTCTATTGTTCTTTTATAATTTAAAAATATTTTCGAAATAATGAATTTCTAAATGGTTATGCTGGTTTGATGGTTGAATTTCATATAAACGTCCGGCAAAATCTTTGGACACAAATAAATTGTTAATTTTAAATTTTTCAAAAATTATTCTTCTGGTATTAAAACTATGCTCGATATATCTATTGTGTATCGATAGAAATCATTTCGAATTTAAAATCGTCTTTATAATTTGTACAATTAGTTATATATGGTGGTTAAGATTTCAATTTCACTTTCAAAAAAATGTTTTGGAAATATATTTTTACTGATATTCAAACTATTATTGTAACATGACCTAATTACATGAAATTTATAATGAGCTTAAGATAACTTAAAATCGCTAAGTATAATTAATGTTTGCGATTAGAATATTTTCATGCAAACTTTTCTTGCATTTCAAATCATATTTATTCAAATTTCTGTAACCCACAATTTTCCTCATTATTTTAATTCTAAAATCTTTAAGTCATTTTGAAAATTATTCACGTTCAGTATTGGAAAAAATTTAAAATTATGCGATAGATGATATTGTTTTGTTCCATTACTTTATTTTAGGTATTATTTTAGAGAATTTCGCATCCGCTTTAAAAAAATTTCCCAACTTTTCTTAATTACTCTGAATCTATTTTTGAATTCTTTATGAACTTGAAAAATTTGCTAAAATTTAACGTCCGCAAAAGTTATCAAATTATATTAATAACCGAATCGACCTCGTAACTTTAAATTATTTTGAATTGATAGATTCAAAAGACAATTTTTTATTATTTGAATTTATCGATCTTTTCTAATTCTGCATATACATATTAGCTTTCAAATGTATCTTTATTTGAAACTATATATATTAAGTTAATTCAAAATTTTCATATTCGAAAATCTAACGTCTACATAATTTCAAGATTAAATTAGTATTCATCTACCTAAAATTGATACAATTTAATTTTATCAATGATCACACGAAGGATTTATCCAAGTCATGTATTTATTCGACAAATATTTTTCATCACTTATGTGTTAAATTTTTATATAACTGTTCATCTTTTATAAAAATAAACTTAAATTATTCAAATTCTAAAACATTAAAAAATGGAAATTTTTCTTTAAGTTGATTTTTTTGGGATTGTAATTATTTATAAGATCAGTATTCTTTTTTCAAACAGCTTATAGTTCGAAAAAATCATCTATTTATTAATCAAATTAATTATTTCATATTTATTCTTAAAAGTCATCACATTTTTATGGGGAATTTAGACATTATAAAAAAATATATAGGGTGTACATAAAATTAGATCATGTATATAAATAATTATTATCTTAAAATAGATTAAATATCAAATCATACAGTAAGTTTTATTAAATCATACGATATCACAAGACTAAAAAATGAATGTCGGGTCCATTTAGTCTTTATATTTATAATATGTCAATTAGTAATCTGAGCAATAATTCGAAATATAAATAAGTAATTTATATGTTCACTAATTTATATTTTGATTTATTAACAGCAAATAAATAAGTTTCTACTTGATTGAAGCTCAAAATCTTTTCTAAATTGAGATTTTCATTTCTTATTGAATAAATTTCTGAAGCAAATTTCGAAAAATTGATTAAAAAAAATCAGAAAAAATGAATGAGATAAATAGATTGACTTATAAAAATTCTTACTGTTTTTTTTTTCATTTCTTTTTTTCGCATCTACTAAAACTTTCTTCTTTTTTTAAATTTTGATGTTAAATGATTCTGTATCACAGCTAAAATATTTTTTCCTAAATTTAATTGATCTCGATTAAAAACTGTTCTTAATCACTCGTCCTTTTTTTTTATGTCTTGAAATTAATTATTTTAGATTTTAATTGCATATGAAATTTAAAAAATATCTTGAATTAGATACAACTAGAACATATTAAGACAAAAAAAAAAGTATATTAACTATCAAATCATAGGCATAATCGAAAAACAAATATTATTAATCAATTATTATTAATATTTTAGTGAGTTACTGTGTTCGAAACTTTTTTCAAATTTATTAGACAAAAATTTAGAATCGAGTAATAGATAGTAATAGGTGATAAATTTACCAGAAAAGAAATTGATCATGATAAAAATGAAAAAGAAAAATCTAAACATTATTTCATGTTCATTTCATTCAAATGGTGATCAAATTGTTTTGAATATTTTTAAATAATTTATTCATTTCATTTCTCAAGTATATATTGGAAATTATATATTACATAATAAAATATCTTTAACAGCTTTTTATAATTATTATTAATTATAACAAATTTATACTTGAAATTTTAGTGCCATATTCAAAGATCACTAAAATGAATAAATTTGTGAATGTATAAAAGTCGTATATTTTTTTTGTTTTTCTTTTTATGAGACAAAAAAATTACTTGACAACTATTTAAAATTGAATATGTTTTTATTGAATTCTCAGTCGGTTTGTTCATGAGAGAAGTAAAATTATAAGATTTTAAAGAAGACAGTATGATTAAAATCTAACTGAAGAAAAACAAAGTAAATTACTTATAATATAAGGTATATATGTTGAAAAATACATTATCATCTATTTATTTACGAATGCTAAAAAATATAAGCAGGCAAACCGTTTTATCTTTTTCTATTCAAAATTGATTAACTACTTTTATCCATTAAATAAATTTTTTTATTTCGTAACGTAAAAAATTTGCATGAAAACATGAATGTCTACATCCAGAAATTCTCATCTCTGAAAAGTTGAACCCGAAAAATTTAACAGCTATTCGGATATAATATATAGAAGTAGTTATAAACGCCAATTAGTTTTAATTTAAGAGTTTATTGAGTTTTTTAATCAATTCTTCACAATGACTACAAATTTTTATCGAAAATTTATTCCATGTAACAGAAAAACTAATTTGCATTATTACAACCGAAAACATTTACTTTGTCTTGAGACGTCAAAAAGTTTCCTTTTCAATACTCTAGGTCCAGAATGCTTATGTGTAAATGGGAGGAAAATATTGATATCTATTTAACATAGTGCTCTTACCGCAACTCAAAAATTAAGTTGATAAATACGAATACTAAGTTGCAATGCATGTGATTACTAAAGTGGGTGACCATGTGTAAATAGATAATTATATGTAAATAATTAGAATTAAAATGTATTCTATTTTTATTTGATAGATCTGTTTTGATGTAAATGAGACAGTATCTCTTATAATAAGGAGTAAATTATGCTCATTATAAATTGATGTGTTTTACGAAATTCAAAAATAGGAATAAAATTGTGTGCGAGTATGGTGATGCATAAAAGTAGATAACGAAAAAATAGTAAATGGATCGAACAAAATAGTCTGATACACAAATAACCATTTACATACAAAGTTATAAAGCTTTAAGATTACATTTTTTTGCATTTTTGAATTATGTATAGTAAAATTTTCAATTTATTAGAACTTTTAGACAACCCCGAATACGCATAATATTTAAAAATATTACTTTTTATTCTTATCTTATGAAATTGATGCGAAAATTTTTTTTTTTAGATAACCACCCTAACCAATAGTACCTATCATTTTTTTATTATTAAATTTCTTTCGAACTATAATTATTTATTCATAAAAAAAAACTTAAAAGCCTGAACAACCTGAAATACAATAAGTGCTTTTAGAAACAATAAAATTTAAAATTCACAAAAATTTATTCAAAGTAAAAAAGGTCTACTGATTATTTATTCTAGCAAACGAATTCAAAAAAATTATTTTGACCAAGTGATCATAAGATATTAAATAAAAATAGTATGAATATTGATCACATTCGTATCATTATATAAATTTACATAGCTTACATAAATTATACAAAAAAAAAGTAAAAATACTTGCATTTATTCACCTGTACGCAAATTTTCAATTTTTATTAATCATCAATTAATTATAATTATATTTTTTTATTAAATTTTTGATTCGATAAAAATTATATTGTTTAAATATTAATATTTCTTTAAGTTATCTGCGTAAAATTCGATAAAACAAAATTCTAAGTTTGAGATCACATTATAGATATTTGTATGTCTATATTAAGAAAATCAAAAGTCTAAATTTATTGGTTCGAATTCAAAAAAATTCGTTTGGAGCTGTCATTTTATCCTCAATTTGTGAACTGCCACTAATTATTTATCCTTCATAATTGAAAACAGATCAAAAGATGTGATATTAATTCAAGGTTTACTTTTTATATTTAATGGTTCTGTTCCTGGCTCATTACACAGAATAATAATTAATTTTCAAATTTTTCGCGTTACTCAACATATTGAATATTAAATTGGCTTGTTCCCGATTGATAGAAGCAAAAAAGAAATTATTCTAATTTTTAATAGTACAAAAAATCTCTAAAACAAATTTAATTGATTTACCAGAGTCAAGGTAACATATTTACTTAGTTCTAAATGGAATTTAATTTTTGTAATTAAATGTATTGATACTTTTTTTCATTTATGATATTACACCTTTGTGGCATAAATTGTATCATTGATCTAAAATAATCAGTATTATTTCGATAATATGAAATATAAGTTTGGACAAAAATATTTTTTTTTGGTTGAATTTATTGTTTCTTATAGAAAAATTCATAATTTTGAACTAGTTTGATATTTTTCTTAAAACTTAATCTGGTCAATTTATATGATTATAGCATATAAAAAAATTTATGGGCAAATTGAAATTTAATTTATTTGCCAAAAATAGATTCAAATTTCTAGTGAAAATTTTTTATAATTTATGACAATGCTGATGAATTATTGAATTTTTATTTCAAATCATTTATCGATAATTAACTTGTTATAAATATAAAATACTTATTTATATAAATAACTTTTCGTATGCATTTAAAATCATTAAAATTTGTCTTAAAAAATAAGTTATTACAATCTTAGTCGGTTATAAATGAACTTAATATAAGTGGTAATGTCGTTTTATTTAAAAAAGCAAAATTACACGCATTGAAATTTTAACATAAATTGATCTAACCTTAAAATAATAAACAACTTACAAAAATTTGATAACATGCATTTATAGCACAATACTACATTTAACATATCAATTTTGCTGATTCTGTCAATTGTTTTCAAGTTATAAACTTATTCCTGAATATAATTCAAACCAAGTTTATGATTTACAATCATGATTGCATTTCGCAGCCAAAAATTAAAATAATTTTTAATCAAATGGAACATTTACATTATCTTTTAATTGAACGAATTTTTACCAATATTTAAATTTCAAGATCTAATTATTCATTTTATGAATTTGACTATAAATTCTCTTTTCATCGTTATATTTCTGTCAGTTTATCGTAGCTAGCAAACTTGCGAAAAATTATAAAATTCAAATTCCGAAAAAGTGAAAAATCTTCAAAAATTTTTAAATTTCTTACTTTTTAATTCATTTAAAAATGAAAATGTTTTTGGTAATTTTTTTTTTCGATTAATTTTTATTTAACAATATTGACTATATTTTTTGAGGTAATATTTTAGTCATAGATCATGGATAGATGTTAATCAAATATAATAATAATAAATCATTAAACAAATTTTAAACTTATCCCAGTGAATAATTAATCGTTTTCTTGATGTAACATATATTGAAGATAATTACATTTGAGCCATTTCAACCAGTGGCTAACAAATCTCAATTCGAAAATTTCTTCATTTAAAATATAAATTTAATAAGTAAAAAAGTTTTTTAAAAAAAAAAATTTAACAAAAATTTTCTTTTCATTTCACTAATGTTTTCTATATCAATTCAATTTAATTTTTTTTTTTAATTTTCGCTTTAATTAAGTTTATAAGTATGCTCATTTGTCTTGTCGATTTGGGTGTGATAGGAAATCACTGGGGAGGAAAATTCGGTTACAATGTCAAAGTACACCATCCTACTATTTATGGTAATGGTAAGCATTTGAATTGATAAAATTAATCTGAATTCGAATTTGATTTTTTATTCTTTTTTTTCGACAATGAAAAAAAAGGTTGGAATCATTGGGTAGGACCAAGTTCAGGATGGACCACATTTTATGAAACGCATAAAAAAAGCCCAAAAGGTAAAAATTATGTTTTCATAAATGCGAATCCGATGAAAAAGATCTTTATTTATATAATTTTATATCTCTTAAGGCTGGTGGGGTGGCTGGTGGCAAGAAAAGAAAAAAAATAAGAAGCATTACAAGCATTGGTGGTAAAAAACGTTATGAGCTGACAATCTCAAAATGCTAGGCCAAATAAAAAAAAAATGCATATATGTTATTAGTTAATGGTCATTCACTTTAATTCCGACTAATCAAATATTGAATTAAAAACTCAATTTTCAATACTCTTGTTATTTCAATAGACAAAAAAATTGGATTAAGGTATCAATTTTTAATGTTATTAAATTGTTTTCTGAACGAATCTTTAATAAATTTAACTGATTTTTATGTAATATAGTTTTCAATTTGCATGTCTTTGAAAATTATTTTTAATAAATGAATATAATAAACGATAATTAATTTAGTGACAAAAATATATTGTAACAAAACTTCTTAATGAAAAATTTAAAATTTTAAAATTACCATAAGACTTTTTTGAGAATGGGAATATTGATCTAATTACGTAATTTAAATAGGACTACTGACATTCATTAAATTATGTGCTTTTAAAATATTCAATTTGAGTTTTAAACAAAAACCCAATTTTGACATTCTATCGTTTTATTGAAATAATTAATTTACAAAACAAAATAACTAAATATTAAAAAAGGAATCTCGTAAAAATGAAGACAAAGTGAATATCTATTAATTAAATAATAAATAAAAATTATAGTTTTGAATTATTATTGAAATGAAATTTTTTTTTTTTGTTTTTAATTGGTGCCAATTAAATTGATAAACTTGAATTTTATGTTCAATTTGACCGAAGTTTTTCATTAAAATGAATTTTTCAACTTTGTCACCTTAAAATTAGCAATCATTTAAAAATTGTTTTAAAAAATCACCTTTCAAAATGTGTTTAAAAGATGCTTTGTGCAAAAAAATTCAAAAAAAATTTTCCAATTCTTTTCACCTATAAATATATTTTAAACATGTTCCGAAGTCGTTTAAAAGATGTTTTATTATGAATCATAAGGACCTAGAAATAAGTCAGACTAAAATCGAACGCTTAAAAATAATTTGTTTTAGTTTATAAATTTGAATTGTCGAAAGAAAGATAAAAATTTTATTTTCTTTTTTAGAATTAGTATCATTTCTTTAAGAATTATTAAATTCATCATAATCGTTTTCAATTGTAGAGTTGAGTTCTTGGACAGACAAGATTGATATTTTATTCACTTTTTTATTTTTTTTTAAGTCACTTTGAATCATACTAATTCATATTTTATATCAAGTGAAATTTCCTATCGATTTTTTAAGTGTAAAAATAATTAATTTTCACATCCAAAACTATTTTTCGGATAATTTTTTAGCGTGAAAAAAAATTAATTGGTACGAATTTTTCTTCGTTTAACTCTAATTTTAAAGTCTTTTCACAGTTAAATACAAAATTTTTTTTTTCTTAGTGCAATTATTTTTTGTCATTATGTATTTAAAATGACTATAAGAATTTACAAAATGGTCAATATGGTAAAAGATCCAAAAAAACAAAAAAGCGCAACAAACATATAAGGTTGGCCACCCATATGAAAAAATCTAAGAAAAATACGTGTTCCGTATGGCTATAAAGCAAATGAAAACAAATTTTTGAGATGATTTTAGATGAGGAAACAAATGAGATGAATCTTGATGATCTTTTGGAAAAAAATTCTAGGGTGACTAGTCAACTCGAATCATATAGAGATAAAATTTCATTTGGTGAGTAATCAAACAACACGTACGGTGAACAAACATCTTGGAATGTTAACGAGGTATTGTAAAATAAAGTTAATTGTTAGCAGAAACTTAATTAATCACTTTTTATTATTTATATAATGAAGTTCGTGTTGGATTTTAAAATCGCGTTCTTAAACAAATAAATATTCTTAATACTGAAGTTGACTTATTGAAAAAAAAAGGTAAGAAAGACAGCTCATCCCTTCATCAAGATTTATTTTCTTTCGCAGAAACTGATTGACATCAACGAGAAAAATATCGAGATTCGTTAGCCAGTTATTTACAGCAAGTTGTTCTTAGGAGAATATATACAAATCTACTTTGACAGGTAGTTGGAAAAGTCGAAAGGTAAATTATGTGAAAAAATTGAATTGGCCAGCCAAAAATATCTGCCTCAATTCACAAAAGACGAAAAATAGTAAGCAAATGTCATTGAGACTGTTAAAAGAAAGTTGGGAGTTTAGAATAAATTTTATCGAATAATTAAAGTAATCAACGGTGAATAATTATACTTCAATTACGATTTTATTCTAAATTTTTCTTGTATTGATATTTTAATATGGAATCTATTAAAAGATAATAATATTTTTAAAATCATCCATGATTAAAACGCAAGTAATGGAAAGCGGTCTAGTCGACTTTAGACAATTTGATGACTTGATATCAAATCTAAAAGAATTTTTTGTTTGGTTAGATGCAAAATTTTTTAGCCAAAAATTTAATGGTAGCAGCAAAAAGTGAGAAAGTTTTCCTAGAAAATTTTCTGAAAACGAAGATGATGAAACAAATGAGTGTCAAGATTTTTCAGGTGATATTTGGTACCAGAATGAAAAAAGTGAAGAATTGTTATCAAACGAATAATATTTTTTTTGATGCGTATAGAAATTTTAAATTTTGCAATTTTTTTTCTTTATTTTTCTATTTTTAATAACTTATTTGCAACGTTTTTTTTTGGATTTAATTTTTTTTTTTTTTGAAATTCGAGCGTTTGAACAATATAGCTAATTTTCTTAAATCATAACGCATGCGTAAGAATTAATGTGTTTAATTAGATATTTTTTTATTTAAAATATAAATTGAGTGATTCGGCATCAAAGGATAAATGATATTCAAACTATTAAACTATTAACAACAAACGACATTTTTAGAGAATTTGTCATTCAGGTATGAAAGAGTTAGATCGTAATCTTTTTAATAAAAAAGTTCAGGCCACATGTTTAAATGTCAAATCAAAAGATTTAACATCCATTCTTAAACTTGTCAAAGGCTATTTACTTAAAGTTCAAAATTTTCGACCTATTGTGAAAATAGGTATGTATTTTAATAAAAATTCATTATTGAAAGATTAAATCAAAAGAGCTCAATTATCTTTATATTCTAGATAATATTAGGTCACTTATCCACTTGAATCCAGATAAAAGTGAGGAATTGATAAAAAACGAAAAATTCTTGAAATTAGTTGAGGATTATAAAATTGAATTCGAAAATAGAATTTTGACTTTAGGCTACGATAATTTTAGTTCACACGAGATACTAAATTCATTATTGAATGAAATTAAGTTAGGTTTATCATCATACAGTGTAATAGGTCACATTATACACTTGAATTTGAGAGATGAATATGAACCATATAAAAAAGTGATTGGTCAAGTACTTTTGGATAAGAATCCACAGCAAAGTTTAGTACTCAATAAACTGGCTAAAATTGATTCAACATTCAGATACTTTGAATTTGATATTTTGGCCAAACGAGATAAATCAGTTAGCACAATTGTACAAGTAAACGAAAATGGTTTTAAGTTTAAGATGGATTTCGCTAAAGTTTACTGGAATCCTCGCTTATCAACTGAACATGCTCGCGTTATAGATTTAATAAACGAAAATGAAATTGTATATGATGTGTTTGCAGGTATTGGTCCATTTGCAATCCCAGCATGTAAAAAAAATTGCATTGTTTTGGCTAATGATCTTAATCCAGAGTCTTACAAGTACCTGAACGAAAATGTAAAATTGAATAAGGTTACAGGCATAAGCACTTATAACTTAGATGGTCGAAAATTTATCACTGAAGTGATCGGAAATGATTTAATTCAAAATTGGATTAAAATGTTAAATAGCGACAAAAAAACAATAAAAAAATTCCATATTATCATGAATTTACCTGCTATCGCTATTGAATTTTTGGACGCGTTTATCGATCTAGCAGTAAATAAAATTGATGATCAAAATATTGATAAACTGTATCAAAGTGAAATTATCATGCCTACAATTTACTGCTACTGTTTTCATCAAGTTGGATTAGATAAAAGTGAAATGGTGAAAAAAGTTAAAAAACAAATTGACTACGAATTAATTAATCAAGAAATATTTTTTATACGCAAAGTAGCCCCAGCTAAAGACATGTATCGACTAACTTTTAAAATACCAAAAGATGTTCTATTTGCTTCAAAATTGAGAAAAAAGCGTAGAATCAGTTAATTAATTAATCAATTAATTAATTGTTAGTTATTGATATTGAAT
>BLXL01010143.1:0-24383 GCA_023170135.1 Acarapis woodi
TCTGATTTGTAAATTTGTGTTGACTAAATATTTTTTTTCGAAATCAATAAAGAATTGATGATGCATTATCATAAAAGGGTATCGAATTTATAAATTTTTCAACAAAACTAAAAAATATCGAAATTTCGCAATACATATTAAATTCAAAAAAGGCAATCACGATAAATATAAATAACTTAAAAATCAAAGCGCAATATTTCGAAACTAATTAAATTCGATTTAGTAATTATTATCAATTTTTAAATAAATTATATTTGAAGAATATGAATTATATAATTATTCACCAGAATATGTTTAAAATTTATCTAAATTGAAGAATCTATAAATTCGCACCAAAAAAAATTTGACAAGTGATTTGCAATGTATAGTCATATGAAGTGCAAGTTGAAATCAACTTGATTTAATGAGAATTTCTCTGTAAATCAGGTTTGTCAATTAAGTGAAATTAATAAGGGGAAAACTTACGGCTAATTCTTTATTTTGAGAATCATGATGAGAAGATGCTCGGATGATTCCAGCTTTCCATGGCCAGTCTTGAATTTTAGTAGTTTTTAATTTTTGTAAACTGTTTAAGCACTTATCTATACAGTCTTTATTTGCCTTAATGCTTTGTCGGTACGTTTGTGAAGATGATTGATTTATTGGTTTCGATAAACTTGACAAACGATCTACACAGTTTGTATAAATGCACAAAAATCGCTTTCCGACCAAATCACTTCTGCTCTTGAATGCCATCTCATAATTTTTGACCTTAATGATAATAGTTTTTTTGATGTTAACTTATTACTTATTACGGATAATATATAAAATTTTAGGTTTAATCTTGAGAAGTGTAATGATGATTTGAATTTGTGCAAATCATGAACAAATATTCAAAATGTATTACACAAACTATAAAAAAATAATACACAAAAGAAAAATAAAACAATAAAATAATGTAAAAAACACAATCTAAATATTGATTAAACGATCCATGCGTAATCAAATACAATATCTTTTCGAATGATTTCCAGTCACTTTTTCATTCATTGAATTTAGCTTTCACTTTTTTAATATAATTCAGTGTATGGTTAAGAATTTCCTAAGCTAGATATTTGGTAGAGCAAATCACCTGAAAATTCTAAGAAAAATCTACATGAATCACAGCTGGTTTTTAAAATATAAAAATAAATTTGATGAAATTCGTCATTTGAGTATAAAATTTCAAGAAAATTAGACCACTTCTATTTAAACACACACTTAATAATAATTTAATTACAAGCGACGGTGCGGTTACGAGGTCCTGTGGATGAAAAAAATTTAAGTTGGGTTAAAATAAATCAAACATTTTAATGATTCAAAAAAAAATTTATAATAAATAACGCATCAAAGCTGAAAAATTCCTCAAACAACTTGAATTTCAAAATTTTAATTGAAAATTTTCAGTCAATAGATGATTTCAAAATGCAGCGTAAAAAAAAAATAAAACAAAACAAACTAACAAATTTTTATTTTAATTTTTTAGAAGATGATTTTTTTAAAACGAAAATCGGAAAAATAAGATAATTCATTTTTATGCGAAAAACGAAATTTTTTATAGAGCAGAATGAATTTTATGATTATATTTTAATAAATGAATGACAGAATTAATAGTTTGTACATATTGAGATAAAATATTGATTTTCCACAAGGAGTAAAAATTGGACTATGTCGAGTGATTTAAAAGGAATTGTAATAAATAGAATTACAAAAATCTTTCTAGAACAATCATCTAAAAAAGACAAAGATTGTCAATGCTGCAAGTACCATTCAAGAGTTTAAATATTTTTTTAAGATATTTATTTTTAAAAATATTCAATTAATTATTATTAATAAATCTACAACTTGAATTCAAAATATTCACACAGAAAATCAGACATCTGTTACAATTTAACATAAGTCTTCTCTTCTTTTTCTTAAAAATTACCTGCGAAAAAATCATCATCTGTAAAAATTTCTACAAACACTTTTTCAAAATTTTTTAACAAATATTCTAAAACTCAAATTTGTAAAATATTGAAATATTTTATCGTAAGTTAGAAAGCGAATTCTGATTAAAAAATTTCCAAAAATCTTGAATTTTTAATTAGTTATCAAAAATAGATATTTAAACAAAATCGTTGCTATTCATAAAATTGAGGATAAAAGTAGTTCAGATTTCAAAAAATTTTAAATGATTTAATAAATTCGATTAAATTTTTGATTAATATAACCTATATATAATTAATATATATGTATAAAAATAAATAAATTAAACGAGAGTCTTAAAGAAAAGAGATAAATCAATAAAGTGGCTAATATATTCAAATCAAATATAAGCTTGGGTTAATTCATAATAAAATAAAATTAGCAAACTAGATTAATGAAAAATTTCTAAAAGATGTTGAAATTACACATCAAAAATTGCAATATTTCTCGAAATTGATTCGTAGATTTATGAAAATTAAAAGAGGTAAAGAAACTTTGATATGCATTATCGAAAATGCTAAACACGAGAATGAATAATTTTTAATGTGTATCAATTAATTTTCACTGACATTTATTTATTTGAACAAAATTTTTTATTTTATTTGAAAATTATATATTCTTTAACGACACTTGTTACGCTTGTATTATCATCAATTTTTTATTAAATTTTTATATATAATTATTTTATAAATAATTGTACGTTATTCGATTATATATATCGTTTTCTATTTTAAAAAATAAAATAATCATCGATCTGTCCAGGCATTTCAAAAAAATTTTCTGGTAGTTAAGAAATAAATCGATCTTTTAAAAATCTATCCATTGAAAAAACGCAAAAATTTTTTTATTAGTGATAAAAAAAAAAAAAAGAATTCTTTAATTATTCCAGCCATTAAAATAAATAAAAAATTTGGACGTGATTTTAAAATTTTGTCTGATGAACATCAAATATTTATGGTATCATTAATTGACCACTACAAGATCGATTATTCTAGATTTGGGTTTTAGGAACAAAATTTACGATTTTTTTTTGAAAATTCTTATTGGAATTCTATACAATCTAGAGTGACGTTTAAATAAATTAATAAAAAAGAAAAAAAAATCAGAATGCCTGAATTAGTATAATTTTTTCATTTAAATGCAAAACAAGATTAAATAATTTACTTGTTCTAATGAAACTGCATCAACAAAATTATTTCAATTATTATAGTTTTAATGATAATAATAGTATTTTAATCAGAAGTAAATAATCATCAATTTTCGATAAGAAATTTGCTTGCGTTTTTAAGAATAATGAATATTATAAGGTGATAAAAAATTAGATAAAGTTGGTAAATCGGCCCAGAAAACTAATCTTGTTTGCAAATAAAATTGATTTAATTTATTTTCCATATTTTCAAGATGTAATATATACTTTTCTTAATAACATGAGCAATGATTCGGAAGAAATCTAGTTCAGTGTTAGTAAGAATAAATTTTTTAAATGTAGTAAAAAATAAAAATTTATTAAAAAGGTGAAAACGAACGGAATTGTTCAACATGTAAAAAAAAAAAGATATATAAGAAAAATTGAAAAAAAAAATTTCAAATAACATTTAGACAATAAATTAAAAATCGTTTCACATTATAAGTCGATTTCGCTACCAAAAAGATTCCAACTCAAATCAAAATGAAATGAAAGTAAAAATTTTGATTTTTGAAATGACAAAAAAAGAAAATATTGTGTCGATAATATTTTATTTATTTTGCTATTAGATATATTTATTATAAAGGGTAAATATTAATGCAATTCAAAAAAAACGTCTAATACAACATAAAAAATATATTTGAACCAATTTTGTTTTCGAAATTAAAAAAAAAATTTTAAATATGAGTGCGAATTTTAATTTCGTTCTCAATAAATTTCAAAAAATAAAAATTAATGAAGAAATTATATTCTTTTATCACTTTGTAGACAATGTGACATTTTAATTAAACCTTCTTTAATCACTAAATATTCATGATAAAATACAAATAGATTTATGGACAAACTAAAAATACTTAAATTCAATTTATTTTTTTTTATTTTTGTAGAAATTATTACAAACATTTTCTTTCACTTTTTATAAATTTTTTTATCCATGAAAATTTATAAGGGCAAACAAAAATGAAACAACTAATTTTAAACCCTAAATTTAATAATTTTGGTTCAATATATATTTAACTATAAGCACTTTAAGTTATCTCAAAAAACATTAGCAATAATTGATATGAATTTCTTTTCTAATCACATAAGATATTTGATAATTTTTGACATGTCATTTTTGGTTGCTTGTCATATTGAAAATACAAATATAGCGAAGAGTAGAGGGTAATTTGAACATTGAATTTAATGAATTGCATTCAGTTAGAGGCAAATACTAAATAAAAATTTATTGATCTTCCCATGATCGAACAGTATTCTATTTTGGTGCAATTCTTCAATAGTTAGTTTAATGAATGGTTTATCAACGCTATTTGCATCTTCCAAGTATACAATCTTTTTATAGATTTTTTAGTATTATTTGGCGAATGAAAGAAAAAAGTTCGGTTTTTGGCAAAAAATAAGGAACACGTATTTTCAATAAGTTGATATTTTTTGTTTCATGTGTTACGTCTGTTATATAAAAGTAGAATAATTTGTAGAAAAATTTTGAAATTCAGACATCGAAGAGTGAAAATAGAAATGAGTTGCAAAAAAAATTTATTTCCTTTAATAGAAGAAAAATAGCTCATCGTTCTTTAATGTTGCTTTAAATTTTCTGGATTACCCCACACAATGTATATAAAATAAAGTTGACTAGTAACTTTGAAGCGACATTAAAATATAGAAAAATAACGGTAAAATAAAAAGAAAAAAAACTTTTTTTTTTAAAGTAAATGTTCGCCATAAATGAGAAAATATATAAATATATATAGTTTAAACAACATACGAAGAATTTTTTTAACTCGAGAATTGAGATGCTTGTTCTAATACTTTTAAAACTAATTGGTATTCACTAATACAATCTGACCACTAAACGGTTTCTATTGGCAACTTTAAATTAATATGATTTAGCGTTTTATTAGCGAATCAGTGCTTATAATACAAATTAACACTAAAAATCAAAATGGAAAAACTACATATTTATTATTTGTTTGAGAAGATGATTTTTTTATGTGATAGTTGTATTTAATTCAGCTAAATGATTTTTTCCAATCACATATAAAATTTTATTTATTTACATAGTATCTAATAGTTGATTTATACCATTTATTAAAAATATTTTTGAATACGATATTTTACACAGTATTTTCACTTTCATCTGATTATCATGTAAAAAATCCTTCGCATCATAATCATAAAGCATTAAAAATAAACATATGTAAAAATTTTTTTTACATATAAATGTGCTGATGTTTCTATAATATATTAATATGCAAACACTTGCAATATGAAGTAATGAAAACTTATTAAAAGACGTGACTAGATAAAAAGAAAAGGAAGCATTTAAAATTGATGACAATAATAGCTGACGAATACTGACAAATGATTCGACCTGTTATATTGACCTTCTTTCTTATTGGAGCATACCATCGATTGTGATACTAATTATTAATTGAAAATGCAACTCAATTTCTAGCGCTCATTCTAAATCATCAAAAAAGTATTTGATGGTAGCCGATTTTATATTTAAAGACGTTTTCCTTGAAAATTAAAATGAACACATTTTTCAAATACATATTGTTCAAAGTTTTATTGATTACCAATTTTAATGTTTGTTGAATAAATTCAATTGTTTGCTTTCTCATAATGTATTCTGTAAAAAAAAATCTAATCTTTGCGATCCGATTAGCCAAATAATTAATAGAACTCTTAAGTTTCTTTAATCGTATTCTTTGTAAGAATTTTTTTAGATGACTTTTCTCCGTTACTTTTGATTCAATAATAAATAATTCATATGATTTCATCTTAGATAGATTTAATAGTCAGATTAACAATCAATTAAAATTTTTATTGATTAATTAAATTATTTCATATTTTTAATAGTATTTCATTCTATTCATGCATCAACAATTTATTGATTAGAATTAAACATTCAAGATTATCCGATCCATGACAAATATTTAATAGAAATAAAATATTTTTTTTACACTTTAAATGAATTTCATACTTGATTCGTTGACAAAGATTTTTTTTTTTAACTTATGTTTGATAAGGTTGACTTTGCGAATAGACCAATCATCAAATTACAATAGATAAGCAACAAGTTCATTGTCAAAAAAAAAATTTATGATAACTCAACGAAACATATCGAATGAAATTTGAAAGTTGGTTTAAACGGAAAAAGTTTTATGAATAAATTTTGTCTATTTTTTACATACAATATTTTTTCCGACTAATTTTATTAGAAATAAAAATCATTGAAATATAAAAATAAAAGCTCTAATAAACTGGTTCTAAACATTTTTCTATAAATCAAAAATTAATTTATATTAAGAAAAAATTCGAAAATTTTTTCTACATAAAAAGCAGTGAAATCCAATCAAAAATTTCTATATTTAATTATTTATAAGTAGAAAAGAAAGTACAATTTTGAACACCTTTTACTTTTAGTTTTTTTTTATATCACTTGAATATCAATTTCTTATATTTAAACAATTTATATAATAAAATAATAGAAGTTCTTCAATCAAAAACTTTCGAATAAAATTTTTTTTTCTATTTTGTAAAATACATGAAATCGACAAATCGATTTATCGGTCATCAGATTAAAAATTATCTTTATAAAACGTTCCTGCTAAAGAATTTTAGTTAGTGTATCGAAAACATCAAATCAAAAATCAAAAAAATAAAATTTTAATAAATTCATTTGAATCAATTTCATTGAATGCTTGTTGAAACTTAATTGATTGTTTAACTTATTTGATTTATGTTAAAATATAAATATTATAATATAACTTAATTGAAATTTTCATCAGATGAAAAGGAGTAATGCGAAAATTTTATATCAAGTTTACCGAATATTTTTATTTATAAATAAAAAACAGGTAGATGATTATAATTCATTGGAAAATTTTATTGAAAAAACAAGTTTAAAAATCAATTTTTAATAGGACTAGGAATTTTATAAACTTGGGATTAAATAGAAATCTATATATAAAACTGAAAAAAAAAAAAATAAAATAAAATGAAAATATGGCACAAAAATAAATTATTCAAAAAAAAAAACAACATAAAACCTAAGAAATTATCAGTTTTTTAATGCTAGAAAAAATTTAAAAATCAAATTTTCCAAAATTATTAATTAAATTTTAAGTTTTGAAATTTTTTTGTCTGTAGTATAATTTTTTTTAGCTTTTATAAATTATAATTGGAAACTTAACAAATTTGATAAATGATGTTTTGAGAAAATTCTAAAATGTTTTAACTGCTTATCAATAATAGTTTTTTTTGTTTTCTCAAAGAAATAAGACACTAATTTAGGCAAAAATTGTTTTGCAAACAGTAAATATTGATCTTTCATAATCGTATGACTAAAACTCATTGTTAAGTTTAAAAAATACCTGACTCGTAAGAATAACCTATTGTAAATAAAAATAATTTTACGATTCAAAAGTTTCAGAATAAAATACAAAAAAAATGTTCTTGTTTGAAAATATTTCGAAAAAATCGATGAAACTAATAATTCTCTTGATAAAACGCGTGGAATAGAAAAAATTTTGAAAAGGTTTCTTGTTTATCTGAGAGAATAGTTTTAAAGAAATTAAATTTCAAAAATTTTGAAAAAAAATTTTTATTGAAAAATTGAATTCGACACCTAGAAAAAAAGCAAAAAATGTGCGAAATGCATTTTAGTTTAGAAATATTTTCATCATGAATTGTTTAATATTCTAAAAACAGTTAATTTTAAGACTTTATTTAAATTGAAAAAATTGTGGCGATTCACATTCATTGTGATTCAAGATAATACATTAAAAATATTTATTGCTCTTAATAATACCTCTAATGAAGAATACTAAAAGAAGAATATTTAACTTTATTTTTGTAAGATGAAATCGACTTCAATTAAACAAATTTCATCGACATTAAAATCCTTCATGTGATGACAAAAATAATAAATTGCAGTGTAATCTAAAATGAAAATTTAAACTAGGATTCAAATAATAATTTAAAATTGACTTTGAATTGATTGAGAAGAAGTGCTTGATTTTGTCACTAATATTCGATGTGATTCAACAGCATTAGAATAAAGTAAAAAAATTTCAAGAAAAAATTAGATTTTTAAAAAGACAATTTTGAAAATTTCTGTAATCACAAAAAAATTTAAAAGTACTCAATTTTCTTTTTGAAATAAAATTTGATTTGCAATGTTAAGAAAAGATGACTTTCTTAAAATGATCAAAGTATAAAAGATACTAATGAATTACTAATCCGAAATTCTGAAAATAAGAGAGACCAAAAAATAAACGAAGAGAATGAAAATAAAAAAGGAAAATAAGAGAAAAATAAAATGTGCTTAATCTTACATTTTGACTTATCTGATAAAATTTTAAATTATAAATCTTATATCAAACATAATCGAGAAAAAAATTACATTAAAATTTTATAAGAATTTCCAAAAAGAATTTTATTACAAATAAGATACAAATCAATAGTGAAAACAACGAGAACGTAGATCAATTCTTTACCAAATTTTCACTTTAATTAAAAAATTAGTAAAATAAACAATTTTTGAATCAGTTTTGAATTTTTAATATTATATTATTACTGTGTTTGTACTTTCATAATTATCAGACTCATAGATAATAAAATATATATAATGTATTCAAAGTTGCTTCTCTAAATTATTTTAAATTTTGAAAACGTAAAAAAAAAATCAATTTTTATTGCAGTATCTTCATATGAAAAAAATTCGTAAACAAGGAAAGGAGAAGTTATAAAAAGAGAAAATATTCGAAATTAAAAACTCGTTTTTATTCTCTTTAATATTAAGAATCTTGTTCAACACTATCAAATATTAAATTTATTGGATGATGTATTCGTTGTTTAGTGTTAGGTACATGGAAACCAGGTAAATCTTAAATTTAATCTAAGTAAATAATTAATTTGAGAAAAAAAATGTTAAAAATTTAATCATTACTCTAATAAATTTAAAATATTTATTTAGAAAATTTCATTCTTAGTCAAAATCAAAAATTCGAATTGAGATTTTCAATTAGAAATTTTTTTTTAATTTGCAACCATGATTTAACTTGATAACGCACGTATAAAATAAAATCATAAATTTGATACATTCAAAAATAGCATCGTCAATGCATTTTATTTTGGTATTTTTTTAAAGAAATATTAATAAAAAAGAAGTGGCCAACTCTTTAATAAGTGAATTCGAATTGAAAAGTAAAGTGATTCATTTGATACTCAGATTAAGAAAAAAAAAAATTTGAAATTCAAAGTATGAATGTTAATTTGATAAACAGTGAATCCTCAGATTCTACACATAATTCTATACACGATTGTTCGAATTTTTTGAATATTTGCAATGCGCGCATTGTTTTGTATGAACTTAAATTGTTGGGAATAATTCAAAAGTATGAGTAGACAAAAGCTTTCTTTTTTTTTTTTTTTTGAATTTCGATAAAAAATGATACTCTTTAAAATAGTGAGCATTAATAGAAAGTAAATAAAAAGAAGATAATCAAGTGTATGATAAAGAACAATACAATTACATTATCATGTTTTAGAATGTTTAAAAAGAATAAAAATATAATACCATGTGATTATAATTATATATAAAAATAAATACATAAGAAATAATATATATACTCTCACAAATTTTGAGACTAAAGAGCAAGTCAGAGAAGAAAATATCGATAAAAGCCGTCTGTAAAAAGAAGCACCAAAAGGCAATCATCAAAATTTATAATAATTTACAATTATACACTAGGCTTACGATAAGACAATAATAAATTATTTGAAGTATTTGTTGACTGTAGGTAATTTTTCTTATGTTTCAAATTATAAAATCAAGTGTTTAGTTCGATTGCGTCAAGAGCAGTCATAATGGTATAAAAATCATTGTAGAACAAGTTTAATTTGAAACTTGGATTTTATATACGCTTCTATTTTTTGTGATAGATTCTATTGATTTTTATATATTTAACATTTAATTCATTGGTTGATAATTATTTTAAGTTTTAAAACTACTATTTGCTTTTATCGAGTAGAATAAAATCAATCAATTTCACCTGTGCGCATCAAATATAATTCACGAATGATTGATTTTAATGTTGGCAACTAGTTTAACGGTTTTTAATTCCGGTAAAATATTTCAAAAAAAGAAAAAATTCTCTTTCCATTCATTCTCTTCATTCGTCTGATAATAGAACTTTTCAAATATACATAAATAAATATGTCAGCACACTTTCCATCATACGAAATATATAAATGGAAAAAATAGTATTTTGAATTTCGAATTTTTTTAAGCTTTCAAAAATCTTTATTAAAATTTTATAACTAAAAAAAAAGTAAAAATTTATTCCCTAATTTTCTACCTTTTACATTGTAGGCCCGAAATTTCTACTGAAATACTCAATTCACGTAAACATCAAGTCAAATTCGAATTTATTGTCCTACTGTCATTATATATATTAGGTGTATTATATTTTGCAAATAATTTATTTACACTTGCAAATTTAAATCATTAAATGGTATTACCAAAACTCAGTATGATTCTGTGTTTATATTTCACTGATTAACAATTACTGAAAAAAAAAAAAACGAGTTTATTTTCGAACTCACAAAAGCAAAGGAAGCTTAAAATGTGCCACAAAATAATTACTAATCAATAATGCCTGTTGACTATAAGTTTTAAGAATTTCAATAAAATAGTTGTCAATGAAGAATTTTCAATGTTAAAATTAAAATGCATAATATGAATAAATACATTCATAGCAAGTATATATAATATATTACTAAGGACAATAAACAAGATACCAATTTTAAATATACTCGCATATGAATAAAAAAATAGTTTCTCTTCCACGTATTATTTGAATTTCTAATTATAAATTAAAATTAAAACCTAATTTCAAATTTTTTTTTTTGCAATGATTACATTTATCTTTAATATTATTTGATAATTACATAGTACATTAGATATATTTTTAAAATATGGATCGCTCTATTTTAGTTAAATAATGAGGCGAACTATTAAAATAAATTATAATTTAAAATTAACACAGAAATCTACCTTGTTACTTATTTATAAGCAATCAACACATTTAATTCGAAATAAACTTATAAATATGTCATCTAATTTGCTACAATCAAATTCTTGAAATTTATTTAGACAATCAAATAATCAAAAATTTATTAATTCTCAATCAAGGTGTGAACTAATTTCTTCAATACGAAGACTTTTAAAACAAAATGCATGCACAAAAATTTATGATTAATCAAGATAAAATGTAAAATTACAAAAACTTTCTAAATCTTCATAATTTATGCTGTTGCGATGCTGAAATAGACCTGAGGTAAGTTTCAATTTTTAAAGTTTCAGATTTAAACATAACTATTCAATGGTCATCAGATAACTTTCTCTAAACATTTCGGTTTAGAATATATTAGTGATGAATCAAATTACGCAAGTTTATTTCGAATTTATTAGTTTTCACCAAATTAAAATTTGAATTAAAACTGTTTGAAGTTTAAAACCTGCAAGTAAGCAAAAAAAAAAACGCAATTGAAATTGACTAAATATTTTTATCGTTCAAGAAATTAAAATACGTTTAAATGATGATGCAATTAGACAGTTGTGCAGCGTTCATTTTTGCCGACTATTTTTAGAAAACTATAAAGAATGCATATTGAAGTATAAAATTTGTTTTGATCGACTAATAGAAGATCAAAAATTTATAATAAAAATTTCGTTTCCTCTAAATGAGATTAAAAATATTTAACGGAATCATATTAATTCGATATTTTTTTGAAAAAATTTTTTTGTAATAAGAATATATGTTATCACGATACTTTGAAAGCAAAAAAATATTAGTATCTTTACGTATCGAATTTTAAACTTTGTATTTTAATGCGAATGAATTTTTGGAACGTATGAACTTATAAAACAAACACATATGATTATCACATTCAAGTGAAGTTTATATTGTGGAAGCTAAATTAACAATAAATTATAATCAAATTTGAAAATTATTGATACAAAGCTCAATAAGTTAAAAAAATAATAAGTATGGCCAATTTAATTAAATGAGAAGAATTTGATGAATCAAATATTTAAAATTATTTTCATTTGATCTAGTGCACTCGAGAACATACTTTCTCATGTGTTCAGATTCAAACTATTTGATGATCATTTAGAATTTTCAAAAAGAAGCTGCTTGTTGATCTTTTAATTAACCTTTCTCTTTTTTTCTCTATCTCTATGAAAATTTTTAATTAAAAATTTTTCTATATAAGAGAAAGATGATGAACAATTTATATTTTAAAATTTTGTGTATTTAAAAAACATTAATATTTTCGAATTTTCAAAAATTTACTTTTATTGATTTTAATTCTATAGTATGAATATAACGCATAAATTACCTGAATACATTTAAATTTTTTTGAAAGACGTATTTAGCTAATCAACTCTTTAAACATTAATGCAAAACATAATTAATGCGTTTGATTTTATGAGGATTTAAGGTTATTTTAGATAAGTTAAATTCGATGCAAAATTTAACCTAAGTGAAAAAATTTTTCGAATGCTGAAATGATTCACGATCATGTTGATCCATTGATTTTAGATTGAAATTAAAAAAAAAACTGCAATCTAAATTAAAAACAAATATGGTAAAATTAAACAATATTTCATACAAACTAATTATATATTTGTAGATGGTTATCTAAAATAATTTCTAAAATTGGCGTTTTTTGAACGTGTATTTAAGAAGAAAATATTTTAACAAATGGCATGTATGCTTTTTATCAATTTTTTTTCATCCATTAACATGCATAAATATTGCATTAAGAATATTAAAAAGTATATGAACGTATCAATACCAGAGAGAAGTAAAAAATATTAAAATATCGTGAACACAAAAAAAAAACTCAAATTGTTTAAATTAAAAAGTATGTTGTACATAAAATTCATTCAAGTGAAACGATTTTTACTGATAGTGTTCAAAAAAAGAAATACAAGTTAATACTATAAAAATTTAGTATGCAAAATTTTGAACTTAGAAAAATTCAAGTGGCTGCACGCTTAAGAAATTATTAATTATCAATTTAAATCATGGCCAATATTTTCATTTACTATTCAAAAACAATATAAGAATTTCACCGAATCCTTATTTATGATAATTATGATTCTTCGAAGTAGATGAGTGAAGATATCCAAATATTTTTCAGCAATAATTAATAATTGTAGTAATCACATTTATGATCAATTGAAAACAAATTTATTTAACTAGAATGTCAGCTTTTTGAAATTAATAAGCTTTCAATTATTGGATAATTATAATTAATCAGAGTCTGTCTTAAATTATTTGATAATACATACAGTTCAAACGATATTTATAATTAGCTAAAAAAGTATGAGCTGAATGGTGATAAAAATTTTGCTAAATTTAGAAAGAAAAATCGTATTTCTTTTAAATTTTTTACTAATAAAAATTTAAAAACATTAGCACAAGTCAATCAAAAAATGAACAAAAATAGAAATCGTTAAATCTAAAAATTTAGATCCAAATAATTAAAAAAAAAATGAACAATAGTGAAATACATTTTTCCTTTATTCATAAAAAGTTGACTGAAAAATCACAAAAAAAAAAAATTTATATTTTCTCAACTTCAAAAAATTAAAAATTTTTTAGGAGTTTTTTTTAAAATTAGTTGAAAGGTCTAATAAAAAAATCTGTGTGGAAAAATTATAAATTGAATGAAGTTGAATTGTCTGAAAATATTTAATAAAAACAGTTAACAAAAAAGATCATTTTTAAAATTTGGTCAACTTAAATAATGTTACGTTTTTGAAAATGTGACTTCAAATGATATGATTATATTTTTATAACCAATAAAAATTTGAAGATCATATTCAAAATATTAAAAAAAAAACACGTAATTTTAAATTTGAAAACATTCTTAATTCAAGTGAGCTCAAAAATAATCAAAAACACAAGTAAAAAAGTACTAACCTTAATTGATTAACAAATTAAAATATTAAAATTATTTTCTTGTGCGCGTAAGAATTATTTTTAGGAAAACGAAAATTGATTTTCTCTGAAAATCCTTTTGACGTTGCACTTTTTGTTTAAAAATTTGTGTGTTTTTGTGGTTGAAAAAAAAACTATATTAAATTACACATGAAAATCATACGCAATTTATGAACATCACATTTCTGTAACAAGAAAAAATTTGACTTAATATTTGAAACAAGTTTGTAAAATAAAAAAATTAAAAACATGATAATTTGAATGATAAAAATTCAATTACAGAGAATCTGAAAATTAAATTCAAAAAGAAATAAGGTTAGTTTGTAATATCATTTGATGTATTTCACGTAAATTTATTTTAGAATTGAAGATTTAGAACTATGTTTAAAATCAAATTTTGCAAAAATGGTGAATACAAGAAAATTTAAAATTCAAAAAATTAAATAAATTAAATAAATTAATAACTCGATGATCAAATAGAATGGCAAATTAGATTTATTTTTCTTTAAACAACATGAATATCAGTTATGAATTATTTTAAATTAAACTATTTATTCTCTGGAATGCAATACATGATTCTATTTAGAAAATTTGTTAATAATCGAATTAAAAGCATAAAGAAGGCAAGTGTGAATTTAATGCGAATTCATTATTGAAGAGTTTAGATGATGAAAAATTATAGAGAAATTAAATGAAAACCATCATCTAAATTTATCGCGATCAAAGGATCTCTCAACAACGGATCGGTGTCGACCGAAGAAAGAAGAATTCTACCTAGATGATGACAAATAGAGTAAATGTGATAAGAGCAACTGTAATTTATTAATTATTATTCGCTCTCATGATCAATGCTGGTGATGCTTCCACTAACAAATTCTTTAAACTAATAGGGGCTTACTAAGTTAGTAAACTCTCGATTGGTAACAAGTTAAAGAGGGACTTATAGCAATGTATTTGAAATACAAAATAAGTAAATATATGGTGGTAGATATGACACACGTCTAGTACTCTCTAGATATGAATTATTATCTATTCACATTTAAACGATTCTCAATTTAACATCATTTGATTAACATCATCGTTCTCTTTTTAAGTTAGTAGATTGAATTTTAGTTTTTGTTTGCGAACAGGTATTTAAAAATTAGATAAATACCTCATTCAACAAATTCATCCAATTATCCACAAGGTAAAAATTACGACCGAAGCAAATTAAAAACTATTTATCAACTGGATGGATTTATAAACCAAAAGAATTTTTTTTTTTATCATCGTTGCACTTGATTTTTTCTTTTTTCGAAAACAACAATTTTACTTTTTTTTTTATAATTAATTGCAATTACTGATCAAAAAATATTAGAAACTATTTTATTAAAACAAATAAATGAGTTTTATAATCATAAAATCAGAAAATTACTAAATGCATGATTCACAACACATTAAATTAATCAAAGCGCAAATAAAATGTGTTAAAAATTTTTATCAACTAAATATTTGGCGATTGAGTAACAAAAAAAAAAAAAGTAAAGTAAAATTTACATTTTTGTGTTTTTAATATTTATTTTGAATAAAAATAAAAATATTATTTTATAATTCAATAGTACTTAAATTTTTAAACTCAACATTACATTAAAAATTAAATGATAGAATCGATAAAGATTTTGAAAAAAAGACAGCCAAATTGTTTTTTCAAATAAAAATTTAGACATTCGACAACTTAAATTTGAAGGATACATTCGAAAATTGCATTTTTACAGGTAAATTTGAAATCCTAAATATTGAATACTGCAAATATATTAAGATTAAATTTCATTCAAATATTGAATGGTCAAATTGCTTCCTTCTCCATTACATAATCTTCAAAGAAATTCGACAAAATGTTTTGAACTTTTTCGAGCAAAATTATAACGAACGAAAAAAAGTGAAATCATTTCATCTTACTTTTTTTTGTATATTTATATTCAAGTTTTGTGCTAATTGATTTTTTTTATTATACGTAAAAATTATAAAAATTATTTTATTCAAAAAATTTTTTTTCAGATAAAATTCAAATTGAGTCACGACTCGTCGAAATTGAATTTTTAGCAATTTCAAATTTGGTTCAACATTAATTTCGCATCTAATTTTAATTTTTTCTTGCAAATTTCAAATTTTAAGTCACAAAATTTGAATATATTATGAAATTTTAGGTAAAATTGGTTCACATTAATTTTAGTTTTATTTAGTCTTTTTAATCATTAACTAATTTTAATTGCTATTAAACATTAATGTGATTATTATATGTGAATATAAATATATGATATATAGAGTTTATTTGAATTATGCTATATATATTTTATAAATATATATTCTCGAATAACTTACTACAATAATTTATAATTTTTTTATACAATAAAAAGAAGGCTGTCTTTGAAATTTTTCAAGTCATTTGAGTTATATATATATAAAAGGAAAAAAATATTTTCTTTCCAACTCTATCCAACCATTCAAAGTCTAATTTTGAAAAACAAAATTTTAAAAGGAAAAAAATTTTCAAGATTTTTTATGGTTTTGTGCTGTTAACCCACTCTTAAAGAAAAATCAAAAGAGAAATTTAAGTAATCCTGAAACAGAATTTTTACAAGCATTTACCTGAATTGAGTAGAGACGTAAGTACATATTCTAGTAAGTAAATTTTTTTTTGTCTGCTAAAATGTACGTGTGTATGTGCGTGTGGA
The DNA here is from genome assembly GCA_023170135.1 of Acarapis woodi. Classification (NCBI taxonomy): domain Eukaryota; kingdom Metazoa; phylum Arthropoda; class Arachnida; order Trombidiformes; family Tarsonemidae; genus Acarapis; species Acarapis woodi. Next base: position 16,911 of record BLXL01010143.1, read on the forward strand.
GGGTAAAACTTTTTAATTAGAAATTAAATAATTCTCTTTTAGTCTTAAATACGCTTTTTTTCTCAAAATACTTGTTTTTATTTCTGAAAAAAATAAAAATTTAAAACTTATTCAATGATTAATATGAAATGTTTTGAAGTTTATTGAAATGGTCAACCGTTCTAAAAATCTTGTATCTCCCTCGATTGTTCACAAAAAATTAAAATTTTCTCACATGTTTTATATAAAAAATTATTATGAATAAATATATATAGCGGTCACATTATTAGAAAGTTTTATCAAAGTATAAATGACAATCGATAAAAACCTAAATAACTATTTATAATACATCTTACAGTTATAAAGTTCGAGAATTTGTTCATCAAATTCGCTTTTTTAATGCACAATATACATATTAATTTCAAGAAACTGTATAGTCTGAAAAATTATAATATAGATATAAATTAGTTAAATATCTCAGTAGAATAAGACCTAATAAAAACTTTAAGTGGAATCGTAACATATTTATAGAATACATATCTATCAAATACGCATATTAATATTGGTACAACATATTGGACACCTATGATAGGTTTCAATAATTATTCATGATTATGGGCTCATTCGAGACCATTTGAAAAATTTACAAAAAAAAAAAAAAAAAATAATCAAATTACAAATATATAGAGCAGATTATTTATATTTGTACGAAATTAATAAATGACGATGCAAAATAATTCTTCCAATATGTTTAATCTCATATACTCAAAAATAATTTGCGTAATTTCAGGATTGATATTTTTAACTATTAGGTCAAATAAGTGGATTTAAGAAAATTTTAGAGCTGGTTGGATTAGTTTGAATGTTTTTTAGAACGAATTCTATAAATTCGATTTTATATATTGCAATGTGTATTAAAATATTTACAGAATGAAAAAATTTACCAAGAAGCATTCATGTTTTAAAATGAACTATTTAAAAAAAAAAAAGATGGAACTTTACTGTTTTTACAACCGGTTTCCGTACTGTGGATACACATCAAATATCAAAAATAGACATACTAAAAAGTGAACATTAACGCGTCACACAAACATCAATTGAGCATCATAAGCTTGCTAATCAAATAAATTATTAAGAAAAGAATTATTTCCACTACATTTTTAAGTTTTCGATTAAGAGCACTTTCCACATCATATAAAGGCAGAATATTAAAAGGTAGAGATGAGAATTTATTGAATTTTTCAAACATTTAAATTACATAAATGAGGTTTCTTTAAAAATGAAGAATTTGTGACAAAAAAAAAATTAGAATTGTCGTATTAATTGTTAGGTTCAATTCACATAGATTTCTGATTACTTTAAAGGAAAATTTACTAAAAAAGAAATTTCTTTGGTTTTACTAAATATTTTCTTTAACAATTAATACATTATTCGCAAATAATAATTGAATCAAGAAAAGATCATTAGCACTGTATTATCACATTGAGAATAAATTTTTATTAAAATTGATATCATGAAATACATACTTGATTAAAAATATTTCAATAAATATTTATATAAAATTTTACTTTACAAGCAAATCTTCACAATTATTCAATTTCAATCTATATAAAGTAATTTTCATTTAATTATTATCCATCTCATCGTTTAATGCGCAGTCGCATATTTTTTTTGATTTCATATTTCTTGAAATATTTTTCATTGTTAAATTTTTTTCAATTTTTTTCCAACTATAATATTTTGAGAAAAAATTTCTAATATTTGATCAGTAATCTAAATTATTTTTCTTAAATTTCGCTCTTTTTTGAATGTTTTCAAAAATCGAAATGCTCAAAAATTATGTTGAAACGTAACTTTAAATTTTTAAATCTTGAAATGCTTTTTACGAATACTTTTTAATAAAATAATATGAATATTTTAAAAAAAAATATCAATTATAAGGATTCATAAAAAAAAATGAAATGTAAGTTTTTTTTTTAAAATAAAGGTCTAAGATTATATGAAGACTTTTCGAAAAAAAAATTATTTAGTGCTATTAAAAAATTTATGAAAAATCAATAGCGAAAGAAAAGATTATTTTTTGTTTAAAAATTATAATTCGCTAAACTTTAGATAGCTAACTAAAAAATAAAATTGATAAGATCACAAATCAACAAATGATCTAGGATTGATAAAAGACAATCATTTAAGAATAATTATTTGATGAGCTGGTAATTTATGTAATTATTAAATAAAAATTGATTAGAAATAATCTTAAATTATTAAAAATAGTTTTATAAAAAAAATTGAAAAAGATTTTGATATACATTTAAAAGATGTATAAGTTCAAAATTAATGGTTAACTGCACTATTATACAATCGTGAAAATGAATTAGTTCATTTTCATACACACAATTAGTCATATTAAGTACTCTTTTTCAATAAACTAAAAGAGGAAAAAAGAGAGAATTGAAAAGAATGATTAAAATGATTTTTTATCAAACAACTAATTCTTGAAAGTTTTTTTTTTCCAAAACAGACTTTTTAGTGATTCATCTCAATTGATGAAATTGTTTATTTTTCTCTTAAACTTGTCCTGAACTGTAAGAGTTAATGTTCTCCAAGAAATAAAAATTTTTTCTTAGATGCATAAATAGTATGAATGCCGAGAAACTTAAAAAAATTCAATTCAACCCTAACAAGTAAAGGGAAGAGTAAAATGTCGATTTAATTAAAAATTCTAGACACATTCAAATGGTATCGCAGATAAAAAAAATTGGAGATATCGATGAGGTATGTTCTAATTTCTTTCTAAATATAATTAGCTCAACTAGTTGGCCAAAACTTGTAACGAGCTTCGCATTTTACAAATTCTAGATTAAAAAAAAAAAACTAATTAATTCATTACAAAATTTTTTTACTAGCTAAACAATTTCAAAAAGAAATCAATTTATTTTTCATCGATCGTGTTATAGCATTTTCATTCATTATTTATTGTAAACTGTATAGTTTCAATATAAGTCAAAAAGTGCATTAAAAATCGGTATATCTAATAATAAGTGAATCGTTAATTAATTTTTGATACCACTTTCAATTCATTTATAGTTAGTTTTGACATATAAATACTAATTTAATTGAAGTCAATATTGAGATGATGTCAGCGTTAACTGTTGATAATAATCTTTCCTGAAACATATCGACTAAATTTAACAACAAAAAAAAAAAAAACTAAAATTTTTCTAATGATAATATTATAATCTTTTGCAAACAAACTTTAAAATTACATCAATGAATTGCAAATTAAATAAGGCAATTACGGATTCATGCTCAGATCGAATATTTTTCGTAAGCACCGAAACGAAAATTAATATAATTTCTTTTGAATTTTTTAAATTGAAAAATTAAAATGAAAATTTTTTTAAGATCGACTTCCAGAATCAAAGTGAAATTTAAATGACATTAAAATTTATGCAAAAATATGTCTGAAAATTAAATGGCCTGAGATTAAGGATAATTAAAAAAAAAAATGCAATAAATCATTGGTAAATGATTTACGTTTTCATGAAGATAAAAATGAATCATTCATCATCGCCGAAATTTTAATATGATTAATGAATTTCAATCTTGACAAATGTTTTGAAATTTTATTTAATTTTAAAATAATTTTGAATTATTAAAATTGATCAAACAGTTAATATCTCAATTTAATTAAAAAGTTAGAAAAAAATCACTAGATTTTTGATTACAAGAAAAGAACTGATTTTAAAATTACATTTAGAATTTCGGCATAAATATAAATGCGCTCAAAAACTAATAACAGGTTTTAAACCAGAATTTTCATAAATATATAAAATAAAATCAAGATTATCTGATTTTATGAGGGCAATTCAAAAACAAATGAATCAGTTAAAAGTCAATTGACATATTTCAAATATTTAAATCATCTGCATCAAACAAAATATAAATAAAATAATTTTTATTTCTATATTCGAAAATATGATTTCAATGATACTTATAATCAAAATTATAAGACATATTTCAACTGGAATACTCAAATTTTCATTCATTTGAATATATTTGTTTTGCAATTGTTTTTATTTTCAATTGAATTTTAGAACTGTTTAAAACTATTTATATCAAGTATTAAATATAGAGTACTCATTAATAAATTAGATTTTCTTCATTATGAAAACAGTTACTCAAAAAAAAGTTATTTGAAAATTTTACAAATAAGAATGGAAATTCTCTTTGAATGTCAAGATAATAAATAAATAAATAAATAAATAAATAAATAAATAAATAAATAAATAAATAAATAAATAAATAAATAAATAAATAAATAAATAAATAAATAAATAAATAAAATACGTTACATAAATTCTCACAATAATTTTATGTATTGAAAGATGTACGAAGGTTGATATTTTTGTAAAAGCTTTAAAAAATTCACAATTATACACTTTAAAACACTTTTAGAATAAATTATTGATCAAGAATATTAGTTGATTTAAGATCACAAATTGATATTCCATTTAAATGATCCGTCAATTGAGCTGAAAATATTCACTTTTAAATTACATATTTTTAATGTTGTTTTTTTATAAAGATAACAATTGGTATATCACTATTTTAAGGTTAAAATGATGGAAATTTAGAGAACACCTGAACTAGATCAATAATTGAATAGAAATTAAAAAAGAATTAAAAAAAAAAATAGACCGAATTCAAAAAGAAATGATTCGAACAGCTTGTGATCAAGCTTACAATCTACTGTTTAGACTAAGATTGAAAAAAAAAAAAAAAAAACACCAAACATTTGACTATATATATAAATGAGTGTAGACTCCACATTTGAGTGAATCCATAATAGAAAAATCCTAATATATTCTAGAATGTTAGTAGTACTTGATATACATTAGTTAAATTATTTGTTCATATAAAGTGAATAGTATAATTATTGTATCATACTGCGAATGTGCCTTCTCTCTTTTATCCTACTCTCCCTCTCTCATATATATGTGCTCTACACTTTCTTCAATTTACATCAAAAATATGTATGTATTCTAGAGAATATAAATTTCTTTACTCTTTGCTCTAGCCGCGTAATGTGCACATAGATTGTTTGCGATGACTAAATGTTTTGTTGAGCTATATTCGTCATCTTGCCATATAGTTTCGAGTACATTGAATAATATCTAAATGTATATATATTCTACTAAAGATATGGCTGCCCATGCTCTCACACACATTTAGCCTTAATTTTCCTCGTTTGTTAGCTTTTTTAAGATATAATAGGCAACATTTTTTTTAGATTTCGATTGTTCTAATAATGCTGGCCTTCTATTTATTTTCAACTCTATGTGCAAAATATAAGTATTTCCTTCTCTTAATTCTATATAAGAATATATCTTCAAAAAAGAAAAAGTATATATAAATATATATATATATATCAATGAATTATATATCAAATTATATTTACGTTAAATTTAAACTCTAATTGTGCAATATCATGTTCTAGACAACTTAATGCTTAATGATGTTTTATTAGATTATTCATATGCTTATGTTTAAAACTACAGATGCTATTTGTACTTAAATAATAAACAAAGCCATTTTAACTCTAAAAAAACTTTTATACTTATAAAATTTTCTAACTATTTGTTGGGTCATTCAACACAACTCCTTTTCGCTCAATCACTTACTTGCCCTACATAACTGTTTTTTTTTTCACCTAATTCGGTTGTCATACTATGATCTAAACAAGCACCAAATTTCAAAAAAATAATTCCCATAAAAAAAATGCTTTGTTTTTGATAATATTAACATTAAAAAAATTTCGATATTGTTGGAAATTTCATATTGAAACGAAATAGAAAGAAATAACATGTGAAAAAATCAATAATACGATTTTCTGAAGGTAATTTGAAACTTTTTTATGAAAAATATCTTTTTTAATAACTAATCTAAAATGTTCATGAATTTATTTTAATTTTTTTTTATAATTTCTAGAATTAAGGTGAATTTTAAATTTGATGAATAAATAAAAATTTGCAATAAATGGTGATGATTTTTTCGCAAAGAAAATTTTCACTAGAATTTTAGTTCTAGTGGAAAGAATAGCTGAAAGAATTTTATCTGTAGCATGTTAGATCATAGAATGTGCGAACAATGTGCCTAGACTAGAATCAACTTGTTTAGAGTGAAGTGAAAAAGAAGCTAAAATTATTGTTACAAATCATTTAAATTTAGTCCTTGCGGCTCATTTTTGTGAGAATCTAAATTGCTTAGACTTTTTTTTTTTTAATATTAGACCAAACAAAGTATAGCCAGTTTTCGTATTTTGCCAAGGTATACACACATGATATTTATTCTTTAAGAAAATTATTTTTTGAAGTAACATAAAGCTTGCCCTCCCAACAACTTTAGAAAAAGAATGCTCAGAATTCCTTTGCAGATTTGTTCAACAGACATTCTAAGAACCATCAATGTTTCTTTATACACCAAGTTCAGTAAGTAAGATGATAAGTCCATTTAAGTACACACTGTTGAACGAAAATCAAAAAAGATTTCTTTCTTTAATTTGTTGTTGCAGCCAATTGTGATTCCAGAGCTTTTCTTTTTTAATTATTGGGATCTCCATACCAACTACCCTCACTCGAAATTCTGTCTAGTATGGTGTAATACGTGTTTTTTAATGTCGAAAAACTTTGATATGTTGCCGAGTAATAGAGTAATGATTCAAATATTTAAACACTTTAACTTAATAAATAAAATTTATAGATTTAAATTAATTTTAGATACTTTAGATCTTTTATATTTTATAAATCTATCTGGATTCGTTGAGAATTTTCCAATTAAAAAAAAAAAAGATTTACTTGTTCTTAATTTACATATTAAAAAATCAAACAAAAAATGAAAATTGAGATCAATTTTTTTTATTTGCCATCTCACACATCCGAAAAAATTAAATTTACTAACCAATTTTTCTTCGAAACAATTTTCAATTTATAATGGAAAAAATTTAATAGATATTAAAGATTTTCTAGATTAATATAAAATCTAGGGCAGAAAAATTTATTTATTTTTATATTCATTGTTTCAATTTTCGATTTTTTAATTCACAGTTTTTGTCCTAAGCTGTAAAAATGTACAGTAAAAAAGTAATCGAAAAACAATCATTTTGAAATTTTTACATCTACACCGTCATTTTCTTTAAACCTGGCAAACTCGAACTGGGGAAAAAAATTTTTTTGTTTAAAGTTATAATTTCAAATTTTTTGCTTTTTATATTGAATGAAATTACTGAAATAAGAAAAAAAAACATATCTAAAATATAATCTAGTCAATCGAAAATCTCTAAAAAAGATTTGCTTATTTATTAAGTACATTAACAAAAAATTTGGGAATGTGCATCATTTTTCTTCGTCTTTTTTTCATTACAATAAAAATCATTCACAAATTAATTGAATTTGATTAAATGAATATGAAACGATTTTTTCGACCTTTTTTTTTTTT